>JAVSCE010008304.1:0-174587 GCA_032199065.1 Smutsia gigantea | reverse complement strand
CCAGGCCTTCTGTGGACCCTGGGGATACAGCAGTGACAAAAGACCAAGTCCTTGCCCTCATGGAGCTGACATTCTGATGATAGATGCAGAAGTAGACACATCCTTATGTAAATAAACAATATTTCTCTTTCTGTCCCTGATACAGTGCAATTGAACCACTTCTTTTTTAATTTTTGCAATTAGAAGCCACTCCATTTAAAAGTAATTTAAAATTTATATCCAGACATTCAGAACAAAAATATAGATACTCAGTTAAATTAACGACTTCAAACCTGTTGGAATGGTTTCTTCCCCCCACAATCAAGGCAGTTACAGCAAAACAGACTTTTATTCTCTGTAAGGAAGGGCTTTTGTCAGAATTATTCAGAGGAGTGGGCTGCCTCTGAGGATGGAGTTTCCTGTCACTGAAGGTGTTCATTTGATTGACAAACAGTAAGTGCTTACCATAGGCCAGGCCCTGTGCCACTGGGATACAAAGATGAATGAGAAATAGCTCATGCTCTTACAGAACCCACGGTCTTGCAGGGGTTCAAATATCACTTTAGTTCCATTCAATAAGAGTTTATTTAGTGCTGACTGTCTACCAGACATGATGCTAAGTTATTTTCAACCCGGAGATTTTTTGGGTCACTTACTATTTTTATTTTTAAGATGGACAGCTATCACTAAATTAGTAGCATGTGCAAAATCTCTAGGGTAGAATTGGCGGTTGTTAGGTTTGTGTATAAGAAAGGGGCGTGTCTATGGGAATGACAGAGCCCTGCCCTTCACATTGTAATCACATGGACTTTCTCTTACGTCCTTCATGTCAGCTTCAGAGATCCGTGGTGGCATCAGGTGAAAAGCAGTTACCAGTGGAGTACCGCATCAGCAAAAGGTAAGAGGGGTCCTTCCTTGGCAGGGACTCTGGTCATACCTGCTGGCCACCCTCAGGCCCACAGCACAGCTGACTGAAGGTGCCATCAGAGAGGCCACTGGAGAACCCATAGTTCATGTTTGTATCTGCACATTCTTGTTGAGAGGGAGAAATTTCCACTCCTCTCACCCAAGGGGCTTTCCCAGGTTGTGATATAGTCTGAGGACCTAACTGAAGCCATTAGGAAAAGGCTTGGCGAAGCTCTTGTGCTCTAAACCATAAGTGTGTGGTTGTGCTTTTTCAGAACTGCTTTTCCAGAGAATACGGTCCCATCCCCACCTGGAATTTGACTTTGTAAGATTCCATTCCCACCTCTTGAGTCATATTCAAAGCATGACTTGCCAACATTCAGGCGAGAAAGATGACCAGAATCTCTGGATCTGATGGCTTCGCAAGAGGGGAGATTTGGCTGCAAGAGCCCAGCTTTGTCCTCTCCCCTCGAGCCCAGCTGTCCCCACTGCAGCCCTTGATTTGTGCTGTAAAGACAGGACTAATGACACAGCAAAAGGATGCGTCCCCACCGGGCTGGGCCGTGGTAGACGGTGACGCAGGCAGCCTTGGGGAGAGGCCAGACCTACGGATGGGTGGATGGTTTTTGTTGTCTGGGATGTAGGGTGAGTAATGAAAGCTTTGAGTCAGAATCTTTTGGCTTAACTTACTGGGCTGGCACATTTAGGGACCTTTCACATTAGAAATTGCTCTCTAACCCCTGGAAGGTCCATATGACCTCAGCTTCCTTGCTTTTCTATCTTTCTGACATTGTAGTGTCAAAGAGAAAATCCAACCTTCTGTTTAGATTCATTGTTTCTAGGAGGGTGGGTGGTACTCTCTTTACTTTTCAGGTAAAGAAACTAAGATGCTCATTGCCTTCTCTTTCTTCCCTCCCATCACTCTGCACCCTTTGAATTTTGGTTCTGTCCTCACAACTTCACTGGAATTGGTTGCTTGAAGGTCACCTGTGAGCTCCTAATCGCCAAATCATTTTCCTGCTCATGAACCCACACAGACCAGTTTTCCCACCGTGGTGTCCTCCACTTTCTGCAACACATCCTGAAGCTGCTTATCTAGCCTCATCTCCTATCACCTCCTTCCTAGACCATATGCTTTCACATTTGTACATACATTGTATTGTCACACTCCATGTCTGTACTTATGCTGGAACCTCTATGTTGTCTCTATTTGAAATTTTATGCACCCTTCAAAATTTGGCCTCCATGTCACCCTCTTACCTCAGTGCCCCATTCAGAATCAGTGCTTCCTCTATGCTCCCCAGCACTTTACTTTAAAAGCTTTTTCTCATTTTTTATTCTACCTTGATTTGTACTCAGTTATATTTGTGTGCCTTCTCTCTTGAGCTCTTTGAACGCAATACCTTGTCCTGGGTATCTTTGTAAACCTGAGAGCATGTAGCATAGCACTTTGCATGCACGCTATTCATGAGTGTGAACAAATGAATCCATCATTTAAAAAGCCAGGAAGTGGTCCTCCCATAGCCTGCTGAGGCCCTTCCCTTCCCAGCCCTCAGGTCTCCCAAGGAGGCTCATGTCTCTGCTTGAGAAACGCATCCTCACTTCCCAGGGACCTGCGTTCTGATTCTAAATCCTCCACCTTGTTAGAACCTCAATAAGGCATTCAGGAAAAGGGGCCGTACTTTGCTTTTTGGCCTTTGACCTATTCCAGTTTGTCTTGGAATACAGTGGAAGAACAGAGATTTTCTGTGTTTTACAGCAATCATGAATACATAGGTTACAAAGCGTCTTCATAAGCATCATCTCCTGCAGTCTTCAGAAGTCTGAAGTAGATTGGCATTTTATAAATGAACACACAGGATCTTAGGTTAAAGGTTAAGTGCCTGACGTAGGGTCACTCAGAGAATCAGGGACTGGTTTTACTAGTCTGAATTCGAAGCTTTTTCCATTGCACCCATCTCCCTCTGTTGAGATGTCTCTAAAACACAGTGGTTTTAAAGGTAGGCTTTTTCTCATTCCTCTTTCTATCCCAGTGCCTGGTGCTGTGCACCTTCACCCTGTAGCCTCAGCACCTAGTTCAGGGCCTGGCATACAGTAGGCTTCAAAGAATGTTGAGTGAATGAATATGTGGATGTTGAGATAGAGGACAAAATGGACTGGATGGACTTACCATGAGTGAGGAGGTAATTAGGCATTCGTGTTTATCTCTCTGTCCTCCTTCCTTTCTCCCTCCTTCTTCCTCCCTTCCTCACTTCCCTCCTTCCTTCCTTCCTTCCTTCTGGCAATTGGCATAATTCATTCATTCACAGATATCTAATCATTTCTGGTATTCAAATCATTGCTGCTCCAATCTGTGATGTTTTAGTGCCTGGCTGAAGGACACCGTTGACCCAATGCTGGTGACCCTTGACCATCGCATCGCTGCCCTCACAGGCCTTGATGTCCAGCCTCCCTATGCAGAGTATCTCCAGGTGGTGAACTATGGAATCGGTGGGCACTATGAGCCTCACTTTGACCACGCCACGGTAACTATCAGGTCAATGACCAATCTCCTGGGGCAGGAAACCAGGTTATTATTTATTTCTCCGAGGCAGAGCTCTTATAGGGCTCTCAGGGATGAATGCCAAGTAAAATCTTAGAACAAAAGTTCGTTCTGGGAAGATCTGAAAGTCTTGCCTTTAAGCTGATTGCTGCTGACTTTTTCTTTTGTGCCACCATCCTTCTCTGCAGACTTTGCTGGTGAAGAGAAGAATGTGGCCTGTTGGGAATCTTCTGTCCTGCTTCACTCAGGGACTTCCCAGTGAAAATTCTCCTTCTTCCAGTCACTCTCCTTTCTTCATGATCTCAGCTGCCCATTTTTGCTGATCAGGCACTCAGCAAATAATGTTGAGGATTAAAACATCTCCCCCAAATTGGTCTGTTGATTCAACCTAAACTTAATCAAAGTTACAGGAGACTTATTTATAAAAATTAATAAGCTGATACTAAAATGGAAATAGAAATGCAAAGGACCTAGGACAGCCAAAACAATTTTGAAAAAGAACAAAGTTAGAGGACATACACTGCCTGATTTCAAAATGTAATTTAGAGTTACAGTAATCAAGGCTGTGTGGTACTGATGTAAGGATAGACAAATAGGTCAATAGAACAGAACAAAAAGTCTAGAAATAAAACCACACATTTATGGTCAGTTGTTTTTTGACAAAGATGCCAAAGAAAATCACTGAGGAAAAGACAGTCTTTTCAGCAAATGGTGCTGGAACAATTGGGTATCTGTCTGCAAATAATATTAATAATAATAGCAACTTTAGATCCTTACCTCATACCATATACAGAATTAACTCTAAATGGGTCACAAACCTCAGTGTGAAAATATGCAGAACTATCAAACTTCTAGAAGAAAACAGAGAGAAAATCTTTGTGACCACAGGTTAGGCAAAGGTTTCTTAGATAGGATACCAAAACATGATCCATAAAAGGAAATAAAAGTGATAAATTGGACCTCACCAAAACTAAAATAATTTGCTTTTCAAAAACACAATTAGAAAATGAAAAGACAAGCCACCAACTAGCAGAAAACATTTGTAAATTATGTATCTGATAAAGGACTTATATCCAAAATATACAAAGAACTCATAACTCAATATTATAAGACAAACAAGATAATTTTTTAATGGTCTTATTCAAATTAATCTTGATTGGTTAATAATAAAATGGATTATTTGATTTGGCACTTTGCCAAAGAAGGTAAATGAATAGCTAACAAGCATATAAAAAGATTCTCAACATCATGAGGGAAATGAAAATTAAAACTTATAAGGAGATAGCACTGCACTTCTATTAGAATGGCTAAAATAAAAAAGATCATATCTAGTGTCGAGGAGGATATGGAGGGACCGGAACTCTCATACACTGCTGATGGGAATGCAGAATGGTACAGACATATTGAAAAATAGCCTAGCAGTTTCTAAAAAGTTAAATATGCACCTACATATGATCCAGCCATTTAATTCCTAGATATTTTACCCAAAAGGAAAGGACATATATGTCCATACAAAGATTAGTACAAGAATGTTTATAGCAGATTTATTGGGAATATCCAAGAAAGAGAAACAACTCAAATGCTCACCAACAGGTGAATGGATAAACAAATTTTTCTATATCCATACAATGGACTAGTACTCGGTAGTAAGAAGGAATGAACTACTACTACATCCAACAACATAGATGAACCTTAAAAACACTATGCTAAGCAAAAGAAGCCAATCACACAAGACTACATATTTTATGATTCTGTTTGCAGGAAATTTCTAGAAAAGGCAAAACTAGAGAGCCAGAAAGCACATCAGTGGTTGCCTGGGGTAGGGGGTGGGATATGGGTTGACTGCAAATGGACATGAGGGAACTTTTTCAGTTGATGCAAGCATTCTAAAATTGGATGGTGGGAATGGTTACACAATTGTTAAAATTTACTAAATCTCATTAAAAAATACTCTCATAGTGAGAGAATTTTATGGTATGTAAATTATATCTCAATTAGACTGTTCTATAACCTAATCTAACCGAAGAGTGTGTGTCTTCAGAAAACAGTTGGGAATTCCAATCATATGACTTGGTGTTCCTACAGAAACATCTGCAATACTTCATATGTTAGTTTCTTTATTTCACCAAGAACCTGAAGGTACAATCAACTCCTCACAGAGTACTTTCACTACTGATAAGCAATTCCATTTGATTAGTATACAGTTCACCCATATGCGCAGCTCATAAATTAGTAAAAGAACAAAAAGTATACTGAGTACCTGCCAGCACAGATGGGCACATACTCAACTAGGTATAGCTCAAAGCTAGACCCCATCTGGGACACCTCCATTTTTTCTCCTCCCTGTGTTATGATGGCTGCTACTCTGGTATCATCTGCATAAAATAACAACATTCTATGTTTGTCTCAGTCTCCAACCAGCCCACTGTACAGAATGAAGTCTGGGAACCGAGTTGCAACATTTATGATCTACGTGAGTCTTGCTTTGGAGGGACCAGGGCTGCTTAATTAATGACCACTTATATTGCTTTTATTTTACAGTTTTAAAAAGCAATGTTAGATATTGATTTTATCTGATATGGCACAAAAATCTCCAGGACTTTTGTGAATTTCAGACAGCATTTTTGTTAGGACTATAGGAAATATAAAGAAATACAAGCCAGAGTTCCTGCCTGCAAAGAGTTTACAGTGTGTGGATAGAAATATGGCCTTGTCGTGGGCAGTGATCAGGATGGGAAATGAGGTTACATTGAAGGCTAAGAGGTCCTGGGACCTGACCAACATAGAACGAGGATGGGGAGCCCTTGAAGTCCTGTAGACTGGGTCATCTGAAAAAACAGGACCTATAGAGGAGCTTGTGGAGCTGTGGTGCGAAAAAGGGGAGAGAAACGCAGCTACAATTACAAGAGGGAAAAGCAGAGATGCCTACAGAGGAAATCAGAATTCCATGTGCACTCTCTCATGTGCAGTGAACATTCTCTTCCTTATCTCCCCATAAAATCTGCAGTACAAGCTACATCACATCCCTTGACAAATACAGGTTCTCCTTATTTCTGGCCTGATCCTACAGGACTCAGTCTTTATGATCTCACCTGTTCCCCTCCCTTCACATCATGTGGGTTTACCTCCCTCTCCATGGACATTTCATGATTTCAGTCATCTGCCACTTAAATTCTAAGAGGTGTGTCACTGTAAGAGATAAACATGCTCTGTAAGGACTGTACATAACACCCAAAGATGAAGTCCTGGTTTCAGGCCTATTAGAGTAGCAGACACCCCACCCTGGCATCCCCTCTTTTCTTAGTGCTATATCTGGTCTCCATGGTGCAGCCAAGAAAGGAGAGAGACTGGCATACTATAGTCTGTAAGATGGGCAATTCCAATGTGTTTCTTCATGTGGCTCAGTTTTATACTTCCTGCAGAACCGAAAGGCTGCCACTTCCAATGGTGTCTGGCCTCTTATGGTGATTCTGTGTGTTCTGCTCAGGCACAGAGGGATAGCTGACGTCTGCTCTCCGGGCAGGAGGCATGTCTTAGATTTGCAGCTGGTTGCATCTCTGGTTGATGACTCAGGCTGGGGGAAGTCACAGGCAGTGAAAAATATTGATATCAACCAAAGAATAGGATATTTAAGGGCTAGTACCTCTCTGTTCACTTCCCTAATATCTCCGACATCTTGTTCCCTGGTTATGGAGGCCCAGTTACTAACGTGTAGCATGGACGCAAGAGCCCAGCAGTTTTAAATGGCAAATGCAAGTGTGTGTCTGTGTGTGAGTGTGCATACGCGTGTGTACCACACATATGTGGGTGTGCATGCATGAATGTGCATCTGGGTTCTAAACATTTAAGATAGTGGAATGGGATGTGCTTTGGGTTTGCAGTTACTTGGCCTAATTCTGGTTCTGCCGCTTAATATGTGGCCTCAGCACAAATCACATCAATTCTTTGAGCTTGTTTTCCTGTCCTGCACCTCCTTACAGGGTTGTCCTGAGGATCTGATGAGATACTGTAAAGGGATATCACTGTAAAGTCTCATGCCATGTGTTTCCGTTGTATCCCACAAACCAAATATAGGACCCCATAAAGGAGCATCAGCTTCGTGGGACCTAGGGAGCATTAGGTTATGTCTAATTCTTCCATCTTCAGGTTGGGATAAAAACCAGCATAAACATTTCTAAAGATAAGCTTTAAGGTTTGTGGGGAATGTACAAGTAATCTTATGGGGAGAAAATAATCTTTGAGATGTGCAGAGTGTTGACTGGAAATCAAGTCAGTGATTTTCTGCTCAATCTGGACATAAAATCAGTCCCAATACAAAACGTGGAAGGTTTGCAGGAGGAAGATTTCCTCCCTGCCACCCCTGCCCCTACTTACCTCACAGTCCAGCTCACGAGCTTCATAGCATGCAGATCAGATTCTCTTTTAAGTTTATTGGATAAGCCATTCCTTCCCACTGTACTGTGAAACCGCAGGTAAAGGAGTGCAGGAAAGTCCAGGTTCCCCGTTATATCTTGTTCACAGCCACCGTGGCTGACAACAGGGGTTAGAACAGAATCATCCAGTTTGTTTGTTACTTCAACACAAAGGAGCAAATTATTGCTTTCAGTGCCCTTCCCAAAGAGCTCCAGGTAGAGCCACGAAATGCTTAAAATCACCACTGCCATTTCCAGGTTCTGAATCGCCACTAAGTAGAATGCCTCGCTTATAATGTCAGTGCTCAATAAATGTAACTATTAATATGTAAATTACAACAGTGCTTTTTTTTCTGGATGGTAAGATGATGAATAGTATTATTTTTAAGTATTTTCCTGTATTTAAAAAAAATGTTAATGTATTTCTTTGACAACCAGAAAAAAGTCTTCATACTGAGAGAACTGGGAAGCACGCCAAAGATGCAGTCAATAGTTCATATGATGCCCAACTCTCAGAACTAATCTTTGTGGTATAAACAGTGCTCTGCAAGCCACAGGTCGTGATCCATTAGTGGGATGTGAAAGAAATTTAGTGGATTTAGTGAATTTAGTTAGCATTTAAGAAACCTGAGCTGGAATAGAATAAAGTAAAATGGAAAATAGCAAAGAGTATCTCATGTAGTAAGAATATCTTATGAAATTTTATTTCAGGGATATGTGTGTGTGTCTTGGGTTGTGATATATAAACTGTACCTCTTCCTGAAGGTCTCAGAGTGTGAATCTATTGTAGCCCTCTATAAGGATGTTAGCTAGAAGGACAAAGAAAGGGGGGATTTCTAAACGTTGTCCTCCTGTGGCCCTGCAGGTGAACACAGATGCCATTGAGTAGGCTCCCTTAATTAACTGGGTGATTGTCTTTCAATACATATTTCTCCCAGAATTGAAGTAGGGGATCATAGGGAGAATCTATGCAAAAATGACACTAGATGTCGAGTAGGGCAGTCAGAGGCTATTTCAACTCTGGCTCTTCCTCCGGCCTTGCAGCTGAGCTCCGTGGAAGCTGGAGGAGCCACAGCCTTCATCTATGCCAACTTCAGCATGCCCGTGGTCAAGGTGAGTGGCGGTCTGTCCCCAACAGATGGTGTTCGGAAGAGTGTGGAACTAGCACCCCGATTCCATGTTGTCTGCTCTTGCAAGATTATTCCTGGGGGAAGGGTAAAAAGAGGTCTTTCCCTGATTCCCAGAATGAAAGATAATCTCTCAGTCTTCTTGATGACCACATGCTACCTGTGCCTCTGTTTTTTATTTATGCTTAACTTGCAAGCAGATGATTACATGTCTGCCTTCTCTACTGCAACAGAGCTCCTCAAAGGTAAGAATGCTGTGTCAGTCACCTTAGGCTCCCCTAGAGCAACTGGTCCCCTCAGTCATCCGTTCAGTAGACATCAAGGGCTGGAAGCACTGAGGGTGCAGAGGAAAGTGCAGGGCTCGTCCTCCAGGGGCTCACAGAGAAGTCAACAGGCAGGAACGACTGATTGCAGTGAGAGCGGTGAAGTAAGGGCCAGGCGATGAGAGGCTTCATTTCCCCCAAATTTCAGATCAGTCAGATTTCCTGGCAGCCCTTCCCAGTACCTAGTTGAGGAATGAACGAAAGCAAGTGAACTGTGCCCCTAAAGCAGGCAGCACCATGGGGGGCACAGCCTGAGTGATCAGTCGGTGAATGCAGGCATGTACCTGCAAGCACTCGGGCGGGGGCCCTTCTAGGCACGGGACGCAGAGGCTGTCAGCACATCCCGGAAAGCTCTCCATGCCCTTGGGCTTTGTCTGCTTCTAATGGCCAGCATCAGACCAAGTCTATAGCATTGTACTGGGGGTAAAAGCTGTAAAGGGGGGAAAAGAACATTTAGGATTTGGAGTCAGAACACCTGGGTTTGCATCCTGAGTTTGTTTCTTCTTAGTTGCACTTTTAAAGTCCCTCAGCCTCAACTCCCCTGTGGGCAAAGTGGGGAGTCTGTTAATGCCTGGTTGCTTCCTGGGGGTCCCTCTAGTAAGTGCCTAAGGAAGGGTAAGTGTTGGAATTAATTAAGTTCTTAGTTGTATGAGGAGTATTTTGTTCCATCTTGTGGTTTTTGTTGAGAGATTCTCTTCAGGGACCCGATGACACTCCGTGGTCACCTTTGTCCTAGCACTTGCCACACTCTTATCCAGGTCTATTTTTATGTCTGTGTCCCCCACAAGACTGTGAGCTCCTGAGAGCAGAACTGGACATGATTCGTTTCTGCCTCCTCAGGGCCTGGAGCAGAGCAGGTCCTCAGAAACTGGTATATGCCTGACGGAATGAGCGAATGGCAACTTGCGCCATTTTACGCATGCCCAGCCCCCAGTCTGCTGACATTCTCCTGTTTCATGACGTGCTTGCGTTTGTCCTTAGTCCTGCACTTCCCATGGACTGAATTCTGGGCTGGCCCTCCCCGGGTGGGCCTCTCGTTTCCAGAACGCAGCTCTGTTTTGGTGGAACCTGCACAGGAATGGTGAAGGCGATGGTGACACACTTCACGCTGGCTGTCCTGTCCTGGTCGGAGATAAGTGGGGTAAGGCCTGCCTTTCAGGGCATCAGATTGGGGTGAGCAGTTTAGAGTTGAGTAAAATAGGGGGTGGATGGAAAATAGCGTAGCTCTTACATTCCAAAGCGTCATTAGAGTGCCACATTGCCATCAGATTCTGGGTTAGTTACCCCTGCAGATTGGAAACCCATGAAGGGCATCAGGTGTCCAGAAAAGTCTATTGGCCTGGCCAGATCAGCTCTGATTCCTGAGCATAGCTGAGGAGGAAAATGGTGCTATGACCCAGCCCTTATCCCAAGGAGAGAGCCATCAGACCACTCCTTCTGCCATGTCGTGCCTCCCTGTAAGGAGATGGTTAAACCCTGAAGAGATACATAGTGGGCATGCTGTCATATATGTGTCCAGGAGCACTTAGTTCTAAAGAAGGAGAAGAGGGACTCTCATGCTGAGATGGACATTGCCAGGGGAAGCCACCCCTTTTCCTCCTTACTCCAGAACGGCACCATGGGGAAGGTGGGCTTTTAGGAGCCACAGGAATGAAGGGTGAGGGACCTTGGTACCCACAGGCTTGAAAATCTGTCTATAGTAGACAGGACCTGTCAGGGACTTTTTCCAGAGGACACTGTCCTCTTGGCTAATTATCTCGGCCGGGAGCACCACCCTGTAGTCCAGGGCAGGGGACCAGGTGAGGCGAGTGAGTCGCCTGGGGTGCAGAGTTAAGGAGGCCCTCACCCGGCCCTGTGAGCAGCCCTGCTGCTGCCCACTCCGCCGAGCCTGCTCTCTTCTTCCTCCCCCAGTGGCCAATAAGTGGATACACGAGTATGGGCAAGAATTCCGCAGACCCTGCAGCCCGAGCCCTGAAGACTAAATGTTGGCAGAGAGGAGTCGGTGGAGTCCGTGGCTTTCCAGAGAAGCCAAAAGCCAGGGTGGGAGAGGAGAAAGGAGCAGCCTCCTGGAGGACAGCCTCCTCAGCACTGCCTGTTCCTTGCAAGTAGGAGACAGGAAGTGGTCTTTACCAGGAAACACCTGAGAATTTACATTATTTCTCCTCAAGCTGTGAGGCAGAGTGGAATGCACCAACCACCCAAAGAGGGGGCAGGAAGTTTTCAGGAGAGAGAAGTTTCTGGGGCTCAGACACTCTGTTGGGAACTGGACATAACAGTCTCCGGGGTTTGCTCAGTGTGGCTGTTGTCACTTTGAGCCTTGCACAGAAGTGGCAATGACACCTGCAGGAGGGGGTTGGCCCAACTCCCATGGCTCTTTGCCCCCATCCCCACCGACTTCTGCTGAAGACTGAGCAGAGTGCGTCTCCATAACAGGAGGGTACCTCAGATGATGCTGTTTTTAGGCAGAAGGTAACTTTCTTTTTTTTTTGATGTGATGATTTTTTAATACAGCCATTAAAAATGTTTACAAATAATTTTGCACAACTGAGAATATTCTTACCTTATAACATTGAGTGAAAAATATAGAGTATAAAATCTTATTTATGCTATAATCATACTTTGGCTCACCTCCCACCACTCTCCTCTCACTACATTCCAGACCCATGACATTCTGTTCCACAAAACCACCACGCTCACCACTGTCAACACTGTCCCAACTTTCCTGGCCTCTGCTCTCGCTGCTCCCTTACACCCTCCCCATTCTGAGCTCTTTGCGTTGTCCTGCTCTCGGATCAGTGTCACTTCAGAGAGCCCTTCCTTGACGACCCGAACTTCCAGTCATTTTCTTTCACATTAACCGCCTTTATTTTCTTCATAACACGATTCTCAAATTGAAATGACTTCGTTCATTTGCTTAATCGTGGTCAGTTGACTTCCCTGCGGGTGAGCGCTTGAAGACCCCACTGTACTTTGTAAATGCCTCTATTCTTGCCCCGACCCCACTGAATTTCAATGTTTATTTGCCTGGCTGCCCACACCAGACTCTGCACTCCTTCTTCTTGGTATCCCCAGAAGGTCTGATTTGAATAAGTAGGGATTCAGCAAATATTTTTGGATAAGTGACTAGAAGGCATCCTTTGAGCTGTGCTTTGGAGCTTTGGAGAACAGATAGAATTTTTACAGGCAGTCCAATGAGCATTTCCCAGCAGAAGGGCTAGCATGAGCTAAGGCTGTGTTGGTGAGTGACTGATATTTGAGCACTTGTGTAGAGAGAACATTCCAGGTATCTTCGCCCAGGTCCCTCAACAGGGGCATGTCTCTTACAAAGAAGCCACACAGCTAGTTAAGGGACTGGTGGTGAGATGCTATGCCGCCTCCACCCCCTTCCTGCACCGCGCACTTCAGGACTTTCTGCTTCCCAGAGCTCTGCGGCCCTCAGGAAAAGGTTCTGATGTGCTGATCGCCGGCTTCTTCGGGAGCCTCCGTGAGCACCTCGTCACATCCCCGTATTTCTACTGAGTGTGGCAGGATTCTGGAAATCCTCTTACTAAAGTACTGTCATGGAGGGGAAGAAAAATAAAACTCTCTACCATTCTATGTTGTTAGCTGAGACCTCTGTAATAAAAGACAGATTAACAAAAGAAAAACAGTTCCTTAACATGTATACCTCGTGTACACGAGAGACACGGAAAAATGCGTGACAACCCAGGGTGGCTTAGAATTCAGGATTAAATACTACTAATAGGGAATGGGGAGGAGGACGTAGGCCTGTGAGGGGAGAGTTTTAGGAAAAATGGACGGGCACTGAAAAGGATAGATAGGAGGTGTGTTTGTTTGACAAAGTCTGTCTGGGTGTGGTGTGTATGTCTAGCCTCCTCTCCTGTAAGAAGAGTCCATCTTTCCTGGTTAGTGAAACTCCCAGGGAGGGGGTTTATGACAGCTGAGTTCCTTTTTGGACAATCTGTGTTTAGGCAGATAAGGGGAGTTCAGAGAAAGCCTCTCCCTGCGTTTGCTTTTTTTTGAGGGCCTTCAGCTCAAAGTAATCAATATGCCAGAGCAGTCTGTTTGGGAGTGGCGTGCTCTGCTACCCTCTGTCACATATGACCTCCCTCCTTCAGCTCCAGAGGAATGGGCCTGAGACAGAAAGCTATGTCTGTGGGTGGTACTGTTCCCCTTTCTTTGGAGCCCAGCCTTCTTGGAAGGACAGGGTGGGTCTCAGCTAATAACAGCAACAGTGAGCTCGGTCCGTTTGCCATGTGATGGGCACTGTTCTAAGGGCTTACAGGTGTCAATGATTTAAGCTCATCCCAATCCCAATCCTTTGATGTCGAGACAGTCTCATGCTCCTTTTACAGATACGGAGGCAGAGGTAGTGAGCTAGGTAAACTGCCAGGCTGGCTCCAAACCTTCCACTTTGAACGCCTACTTTCCCAGTGTCTCACATGTGCAGTTATCAAACATCTTGACCAGGCAGCTGAGACCCTGGCTGCAAATGCTTACTGAGTGTTCCCCAGGGGCAGGTGCTATGGGGGTGCTGAGAGGTGCAGGATGCAGCCCTGGGAGCTGATGAGACCAGTTCACCGAGTTAAATGTTAGCTAACCACAATATGAACATGTCACATGCAATAAGAAATGAAATATTGCATGCTGCAGTCAGAAGCTGGAGGGGTTCTTGTGTCCTGAGGCAGTTGGGATAGCCTGTTTGTTTATTCAAACTGCCAAGGTGCTGACTCACGGCCGGACCCCGGGCTCCAGGAATGGAGAGGAGAATTAGATGCTGAACCTGCCCCCGATCATCAAATCATCACCACAGTGTGGCCACAGGTGGAAACACAGCTCTGGGCGGCCCCTCAGAGGCTCATGGGAAGGAGAGACTGACCAAGTCTTGAAATGGAGAGGGTGTGGAGAGGCTCGGTAGCAGGGGACAGGGCCGGGCAAATGGAGAATGCCTGTCCCAAGAGCTAGGAATAGTGCCACTTCACATTTGGCCAGTATGTTAGTTTTCAAAACACTTCAGCTCTCCTTCCTCTGAACCTCCCCTGTGGCAGGGCACTGGGGGGCAGCGGGAAGTAGAGCAGCCATTGTGGAGAGCCAATCTAGAATGGTTCGGAGCTTGCCTGGAGTTACACAGTAGAGTGTGGCCTGAGACCTAGTCTTCTGTCTCCCTCACCAGTGCCCTTTCCACTCCATGGTTTCCAAAGCTCTGTCCCTCCATTGCACCACAACTGGAGAGTGGAAAGGCCTTATTCTTTTATATTTGTACCAGCCTGTGGCTTGGGGGCCCTGATAGTGCTTCATATGTAGGTAACTAATTCTAAATAGGACTAACTGTGGCTTGGGGCTTCCTTATAATTGCTTCTTTCTTGCCCTGTTCTTCAACCTTTTGTGGATAAAGTGAAGGTTCCTGTAGCCAGGATTCTCACCTGGCCTGGGCTGGCTAGCTAACTACACACGTATGGGCAATACATTGTTACTGACTCTGTATAAAGAGCTCCACCCAGTGTTCTGTGCAACACAGTGGCAAGGCTGCAGGAGAGCGGAGACGAGACTGGAGTGGTGGCAGCGCCAAGGACAGAGACTGAGACGGCTGCAGGGCCAGAGAGGCCCAGAGACAGACACCAGCTTGCTGCATGCAGACTCGCTCTGAGTGGATAGGATTCTACTGATTGACCTGCCACCGTGGGAGTAAAGTTGGGTATAAACCCTTTCACCCCAAGAACGTTCCACTGTCATTCCTTGGGCTCATTGAATCCATGGTGAACTTGTCTGGGGCTGAAACCCATTGGCAAGATACTTCTTCTAACAGCTCCTGGCACTGCAGTAAATTCCATTTGCCAGCCTCACTCCAGGTAATATTCTTTAAGTTCATGACTATTATCAGTTTCTCTGGTAACCACATACTGACCTTTTACCATGGGCCAGGTGCTGTGCTAGCAATCAGGCACACTTGTCTCCTCCGGTTCTCACAATGAGACGGGTACTATTATTCCCATTTTATAGGTGAGGGAAACTGAGGCAGAAAACATGTCATATGCCTGAGGTTATGTAGTTAGAGCAGGGTTTGAATCCAGTTGTCTCCAAAGACCTTTCCTCGCCCCCTGCTGTCTCCATTATGTGTTATTTTGTGGTGGTTGCTTTGCTCCCATCGGCAGTGATACTTGCAGAGCTGACACTGCTTGAGAAGAATCGCCAAGCTTTTCCCAGGTGTTGAAAGGGTCTATCCTTTGTGCCTCTAATGCCTGATGGCTAAGAGCCCTGTCAGATGCAGGTGTCTGTTGAATACACAAATGAATCATCTCAGTTCCACAGATGTACAGTGAAGACCATGTGACCAGCCCCATGCCAGGTGTTCCATGAGAATCCAAGAAAATAAGAAGCCCTGATCACTGCCCTTCAGGCAAAATCAGCACAGGCACAAACCTAAGAGTAGAGAGTTGAGTGCAATCAGATGGAAAGCTGTGTGGTGCTCATGCTAAGGATCCTGGGAGCTGCGAGAAGGGGAAAACCATGTGGCTCGAATGGGCTGAGAGACTTCCATGTTGGGGCCCCAGAAACACATGGAGTGAGAATGTGGCCTGTGGGGGTCAGGGAGCAGCTGCCACCTCACTTGTCCCCCTTTCACACACAAGGGGTGCAGAGAGAGCTGTCTGGGTGGAGGCAGTGAGAGGAGCTGGGTCTAGGGAGCCCTTGTCTAGCAATGCCAAGGGGCAGCCAGGACAAACTGTCCTTTCATGGAACCATTCAAAGAGTCACTGTCTGGAGGCCTTGGCTGGCCAAGTGAGAGAATCCAAAGGAGAGCGAGTGGGGTGGGGAGAGGGGGCTGTGCCTGCAGACTGGGGTGCAGTCAGCAGAACTGTGAAGTCCACGAAGGCCTGGGGAGGAGACAGACACCTGTGCTAGCTGCCAGCTATTTGATCTCTCTTATCTTGCAACACTTAACCCTTTTGACAAAGAAAAGACCTCCTCAGTTAGAAGCACAGTCCAGATCTGGGGCTGAGGCCTCCCCCAACCAGCTGCTTCCAACTCCTTCTCTCTGGGCTTTTCTCTCCTTCTCACCTGGGAGTCCTACAGTTTTCTCCCCCTAAGGAAGGAGAGCCTGCCTCTTTCCCTTTTTCCTCTCTGCCCCATTCCTCTTTGAGGCTCTCTCTTGGTCACATGACCCTTCTCATCAAGTGTTCCATAGGCCTGCTCCTGCTATGGTCTGAGTGACAGAGGGTCCCTCTGTCTCTGCCAGGGGCATATTTGCATTTGAAATGAGCAGCCCCAGGTGAAATAAAAGATCATCTCAAAGGAATTAGGTGCTAGGGTGAGGGTCTTTTTGGCTAAGGGTTTAAGGGCATGGCTCAGATGGAGCCCCACAAAAACTATTGTCTGTCTTAAGTTTGCCCCGTTTTCAGATGGAGATAACTGAAATAATGGCCGTTATGCCTCCTGTTCATCTGTTTATGATGTTCATCTGCTTATTACCTTGTGGGACCAGAGGGCAGCATTTATCTTTCCTGGCCCAGAAAGGTCAAGTGACTTGTCCACAGCATATCCATGTCAGGGCCAAGACTAGAAGGCAGATTTCCTGGCTCAGAGACCCATGCCCTGTCCAAAGCTCTGTAGGTGGTTCTTGGAGCAGAAGCACAGTGGGCAAATGATGGTACCAATCCTTGCTTGATGGTGTTTTCACTGGCACAGATTTCGTGTATGGTCTGTCATTCATTCATTCAACTAAGTGTTACTGATGTTGCCTCTGAACCTGGCCCTTTGCTGGGGCTGGAGACCTGGGATGATGGACTGAGTATCGGATGATTGACTGTCTGTGAAGAGCTTCTAGAAAGGAAAATGTGCATGATGACAATACTAGTGGAAAGAGGATATGTAACAGTTTATAAAACTCCAGAAGCATCACTACATGTCTGGTGTGATGGATTCATGTGACATTTGATTTGGTCCTTGAAGGTTAAGAAGGTTTATGTGGGTGTGTTTGGGGATGTGGAGCTTATTTCCCTCACAGGTGTATAATGAGTACTTAGCTTAATATTTCTCAAACTCAAAAAATCCATACCCTTTTCTTTTGATAAACTTAAAATTTTCTTTAGTCTTGAAAATTCAGGTACATCACCACAGGAGAAAATATTTTGTCTACCTTTATGTTCTGTAATCTGTTTCAGAAAACAAATTTTTTTTCCCTCTACCAAATACAAAATTGTCTTAATATTTTTTTTGAAAATGACACTTGGTCCCCTAGGGGCGCCACCACCCAAGGAACTCCCACAATGCTCTTCAGGTTCAAGGCCTCTGGAATCTCTATTTTTGACTCTCCTGTAATAAAAAAGGAACTAGGAATTGTCTCAGGACTCACTCTGGAGGAGCAAGGCTATCTATCCTGCAGCTTCGGTTCAGTGGAGTCCCGAGCCTTGTGAGCCCTCCAGTACCTGGGGCCAGAGAAAACCTTCCTCCCTTGCAGCTCCCTGAGTTTCTCTGGCTCTTACGGTCGCTGCGTGAGGAAAAGGCAGGCCGAGCCCTCAGTGCTGGGCCACCCAGCATCAGCCCACATGCCTGACTCCAAAGCTCTCTAAGGGGGCTCTGCCCAGGGCTGCCCCACTCCCTCTCTTTCTCCGCATCTAGCTGTCTTAGAATGCAAAAATTGGAGAAACACAGTGAGATACCATGGCGCACTTACTAGGATAGCTATTTTTAAAAAAGAAAAAAGAAAGGGAAAACAAATGGATGTGGAGAAACTGGAATGCTCATGCACTGCATGAGAATGTAAAATGGTGCAGCCACTGTGAAAAATGATTTGATGGTTCCTCAAAAAGTTAAATACCACATCACCATATGACCCAGTAAGTCCTCTCCTATGTATATATCCGAAAGAATTAAAAGCAGGGACTTAAACAGATATTTGTACACCAGTGTTCACAGCAGTATTCTTCACAATGGCCTAAAGGTGGAAACAACCCAAATGGACAAACAAAACATGGCATATACATGCAATGGACTACTATTTAGCCACAAAGAAGAGCGAAATTTTGATATAGGCTACAACATGAGTGGACTTTGAAAACATTATGCTAAGTGAAATAAGCTATTTATAAGTGGACCCACGTAGTTCAAACCCATGTAATTCAAGGGTCAACTATAGTTTTCAGTGTACAGGTCTTTCACGTCCTTGGCTAAATTCCTAGGTGTTTTTTTTTTTCTTTTTGATGCAATTGTAAATGAGATTATTAATTTCTCTGATAGTTCATTGTTAAGTATAGGAACCCAACAGATTTTCAAAACAGTATGGTATTGGTATAATGACAGACACATCAATCACTGGAAAAGAACAGAGAATAGAAATAAACCCATGCATATGTGGTCAATTCATTTACAACAAAGGACACAAGAATATACTATGAGAAAAGGACAGTCTCTTTATTTCTTTATTTTTATTTATTTTTTATTTTGCTATTGTTAATGTACAATCACTTGAACAACATTATGGTTACTAGACCCCCTATTATCAAGTCCCCCCCACATACCCCACTACAGTCACTGTCTCTCAGTGTAGTAAGATGCTATAGAATCATTACTTATCTTCCCTATAAATACTGCCTTTCCTGCGTCCCCCACCGCTGCATTACGTGTGCTAATCATAATGACCCCTTTTCCCCCCTTATCCCTCCCTTCCCACCCATCCTCCCCAGTCCCTTTCCCTTTGGTAACTGTTAGTCCATTCCTGGGTTCTGTGAGTCTGCTGCTGTTTTGTTTCTTCAGTTTTTGCTTTGTTCTAATACTCCACAGATGAGTGAAATCATTTGATACTTGTCTTTCTCTGCCTGGCTTATTTCACTGAGCATAATACCCTCTAGGTACATCCATGTTGTTGCTAATGGTAGGATCTGGTTTCTTCTTATGGCTGAATAATATTCCATTGTGTATATGTACCAATTCTTCTTTATCCATTCATCTACTGATGGACACTTAGGTTGCTTCCATTTCTTGGCTATTGTAAATAGTGCTGCGATAAACATAGGGGTGCATATGTCTTTTTCAAACTGCGCTGCTGCATTCTTACAGTAAATTCCTAGGAGTGGAATTCCTGGGTCAAATGGTATTTCTATTTTGAGTTTTTTGAGGAACCTCCATACTACTTTCCACAATGGTTGAACTAGTTTACATTCCCACCAGCTGTGTAGGAGGGTACCCCTTTCTCCACATCCTCGCCAGCATTTGTTGTTGTTTGTCTTTTGGATGGCAGCCATCCTAACTGGTGTGAGGTGATATCTCATTGTGGTTTTAATTTGCATTTCTTTGATGATTAGCGATGTGGAGCATCTTTTCATGTGCCTGTTGGCCATCTGAATTTCTTCTTTGGAGAAGTGTCTGTTCAGATCCTCTGCCCATTTTTTAATTGGCTTATTTGCTTTTGTTTGTTGAGGTGCATGAGCTCTTTATATATTTTGGATGTCAGCCCCTCATCAGATATGTCATTCATGAATATATTCTCCCATACTGTAGAATGTGTTTTTGTTCTACCGATGGTACCCTTTGCTGTGCAGAAGCATTTTTGTTTGCTATAGTCCCATTTGTTCATTTTTGCTATTGTTTCCCTTGCCTGGGGAGACATGTTCATGAAGAAGTTGCTCATGATTATGCCCAAGAGATTTTTGCCTATATTTACCTAAGAGTTTTATGGTTTCATGACTTACATTCAGGTCTTTGATCCATTCTGAGTTTACTTTTGTGTATGGGGTTAGACAATAATCCAGTTTCATTCTCTTACATGTAGCTGTCCAGTTTTGCCAACACCAGATGTTGATGAAGTGGTCATTTACCCATTGTATATCCATGGCTCCTTTATGGTATATTAATTCACCATATATGCTTGGGTATATATCTGGACTCTCTTTTCTGTTCCACTGGTCTATGGGTCTGTTCTTGTGCCGGTACCAAATTGTCTTGATTACTGTGGCTTTGTAGTAGAGTTTGAAGTCGGGGAGTGTAATTCCCCCCACTTTATTCTTCCTTCTCAGTATTGCTTTGGCTATTCGGGGTCTTTTGTAGTTCCATATGAACTTTAGAACTATTTGCTCTAGTTCATCGAAGAATGCTATTGGTATTCTGATAGGGATTGCATTGAATCTGTAGATTGCTTTAGGCAGGATGGCCATTTTGACAATATTAATTCTTCCTATCCATGAGCACAGGATGTGTTTCCATTTAGTGGAATCTTCTTTAATTTCTCTCGTGAGTGTCTTGTAGTTCTCAGAGTATAGGTCTTTCACTTGCTTGGTTAGGTTTATTCCTAGGTATTTTATTCAATTTGATGCAATTGTGAACAGAATTGTTTTCCTGATTTCTCTTTCTGCAAGTTCATCGTTAGTGTATAAGAATGCAACAGATTTCTGTGTATTAATTTTGTATCCCACAACTTTGCTGAATTCAGATAATAGATCTAGTAGTTTTGGAGTGGATTCTTTAGGGTTTTTTAATATACAATATCATGTCATCTGCAAACAGGGACAGTTTGACTTCTTCCTTACCAATCTGGATGCCTTTTATTTCTTTGTGTTGTCTGATTGCCATGGCTAGGACCTCTAGAACTGTGTTGAATAAACGTGGGGAGAGTGGGCATCCTTGTCTTGTTCTCAATCTTAAAGGAAAAGCTTTCAGCTTCTCGCTGTTCAGTATAATGTTGGCTATGGGTTTGTCATATATGGCCTTTATTATGTTGAGGTACTTGCCCTCTATACCCATTTTGTTGAGAGTTTTTTATCATGAATGAATGTTGAATTTTGTCGAGTGCTTTTTCAGCATCTATGGACATGATCATGTGGTTTTTGTCCTTCTTTTTGTTGATGTGGATGATGTTGATGGATTTTTGAATGTTGTACCGTCCTTGCAACCCTGGGATGAATCCCACTTGGTCATGATGGATAATCTTATTGATGTATTTTTGAATTCGGTTTGCTAATATTTTGTTGAGTATTTTTGCATCTATGCTCATCAAGGATATTGGTCTTTAATTTTCATTTTTTGTGATGTCTTTGCCTGATTTTGGTATTAGAGTGATGATGGCCTCATAGAATGAGTTTGGGAGTATTACCTTCTCTTCTACTTTTTGGAAACCTTTATGTAGGATGGATATTAGGTCTTCACTAAACGTTTGATAAAATTCAGTAGTGAACTTACAAGATGGCAGCGTGAGAGGTGAGACAGAGAGCTCCTCCCAAAACCACAAACAGTACAAAAATATAGTTAATTAATACAACTAACCTTAAAACAGCAATAAGAAAGAAGGCGGAACCAGGCTGCAAACAGACCTCACAAGCAGAGCAGATATCACGAAACAGGGTAATGTAGGAAAGCCTTAATCTAGCAGGACCCAAGCCCTTCCCCTACCCCAGCTCACCAGCGGGAGAAAGAGAAATGGAGCAGGGGAGGGGGTGAAAGACTGGGACTGCTGAACACCTAGCCCTGGAGATCTGCTTTGTGAGCAGAATCCTATAGTGTGTGGTGCTCTGGACGTTGGGGAGCTAGGAAAGGCAGAGTGTTTGACAAATTGACACTCTGGCCGTTTGTGGTGGACAGGATCCACACCCAGCCACTCTGTGTAACAGGAAAGGCAGGCAGTCTCAGAGGCTTCCTAGCTGCCAGAGGGCTGCAGAAAGGGTGGAGTTTGCACAGAGCTTGCTGTGTGGGAGAAGGGAGAGCTGGGAAAGGTCTGGGCATGCTCTGCCCAGCTGGTTGGGAACTTTGGGGAGCTTCACGTGCTCCATCCCCCTGGCTACTCAGCTCTGAGGCCCCCCACTGTGACACACAGCCTGCCCAGCTTTCCTACTGGCCTGCAGGCACCTGCTCACAGACTCGCAGTCACTGCACAGGCGTCAGGCCAGACAAAGGGAGACCCCGCCTACAGCAGCCAGAGATGCAAAGCACAGAGGTTTACACGTGTGTGCTTGTCCCACTGGCTCTGACACTGGAGGCAGGCACTGCAGACGGGAATCAGGAAAAAGATATTTCCTCCCCCCAGGCACCAGCTCAGCACCCCTATGACCCCCCAACCCCACTCTAGGGGATGAGCAGCTCCAGAGACTGGAGTTTCTGCACACTAGTGGGACCACACAAAAAATACGAAACAACAAAGGAACATGGTTCAGACCAAAATCTCACAAACCCCAGAAAGAGGGTCAAATGAAACAGAATTCACCAATCTTCCTGAAAGAGAGTTCAAAATAAAAATTATAAACGTGATTATGGAGTTACACAAAAATATTCAAGAACTCAGGTACAAATTTAAGGTGGAGATTCAATCATTAAGAAATTCCATATCTGAAATGAAACATACAATGGAGGAATTTAAAAGAAGATTAGATGTAGTAGAAGAGATGGAAAATGGAATGGAAATTAGAGAAGAGGAATAAAAAGAAGCTGAGGCACAGAGAGAAAAAAGGATCTCTATGAATGAAAGAATATTGAGACAACTGTGTGACCAATCCAAACGGAACAATATCCCCAATATACCAGAAGAAGAAGAGAGAGAAAAAGGGATAGATAGTGTCACTGAGGAGGTAATTGCAGAAAACTTTCCCAATTTGGGGGAGGAGATAGTCTCTCAAGCCATGAAGGTGCACACATTTCCCAACACAAGGGACCCAAGGAAGACAACATCAAGACATATAATAATTAAAATGGCAAAGATAAAGGATAAAGACAGACTTTTAAAAGCAGCTAGAGAGAGAAAAAAGATCACATACAAAGGAAAACCCATCGGGCTATCATCAGACTTCTCAACAGAAACCTTACAGGCCGGAAGGGAGTGGCATGATATATTTAATGCAATGAAGCAGAAGGGCCTTGAACCGAGAATACGTTACCTGGCAAGGATATCATTTAAATTTTAAGGAGGGATTAAACAAGTTTCAGATAAGCAAAAGCTGAGAGAATTTACCTCCCACAAACCACCTCTACAATATATTTTGGAGGGACTGCTATAGATGGAAGTATTCCTAGGGCTAAACAGATGTCACCCAAGGGAAGACAAAGAGCACAGAATATGATTCATAACATACAAAGAATGGAGGAGGAAGAAAAAGGAGGAAAAAAAAGAACTTTTGGGTTGTGTTTGTAATAGTAAATGAAGTAAGTTAAATTAGACTGTTACATAGTAAGGGAATTGCCCTTGAACCTTTGGTAACCATGAATCTAAAGCCTGCAATGGCAATAAGTATATACCTATCGATAATCACCCTAAATGTAAATGGTCTGAATGTACCAATCAAAAGACATCGAGTTCCTGAATGGTTAAAAAAATAAGACACATCTATATGCTGCCTACAAGAGACTCACTTCAAACCCAAAGACATACACAGACTGAAAGTAAAGGGATGGAAAAAGATATTTCATGCAACTAATAGTGAGAAAAAAGCAGGAGTTGTCATACTTGTATCAGACAAAACAGATTTCAAAACAAAGAAAGTCAAGGAGACAAAGAGGACATTACATAATGATAAAAGGGTCAGTCCAACTAGAGGATATAACTATTATAAATATCTATGCACCCAACACAGGGTCACCTACATATCTGAAACAAATACAGAATTAAAGGGGGAAATAGAATGCAATGCATTCATTTTAGGAGACTTCAACACACCACTCACTCCAAAGGACAGATCAACGAAACAGAAAATAAGTAAAGAGACAGAGGCACTGAAAAACATAGTAGAGCAGATGGACCTAACGGACATCTACAGAACACTCAATCCAAAAGCAACAGGATATACGTTTTTCTCAAGTGCTCATGGAACATTTTCAAGAATAGATCATATACTAGGCCACAAAAAGAGCCTCAGTAAATTCAAAAAGATTGAAATTGTACAGACCTGCTTCTCAGATCACAAAGGTATGAAACTAGAAATAAATTACACAAAGAAAATGAAAAAGCCCACAAACACATGGAGGCTTAATAACATGCTCCTAAATAATCAATGGATCGATGACCAAATAAAGAGATCAAGCAATATATGGAGACAAATGACAACAATAATTCAACACCACAAAGTCAGTGGGATGCAGCGAAGGCCGTGCTAAGAGGGAAATATATTGCGATACAGGCCTACCTCAGGAAAGAAGAACAATCCCAAATGAACAGTCTAACCTTACAATTAATGAAACTAGAAAAGGAAGAACAAATGAGGCCCCAAGTCAGTAGAAGGAGGGACATAATAAAGATTAAAGCAGAAATAAATGAAATTGAGAAGAATAAAACAATAGAAAGAATCAATGAAAGCAAGAGCTGGTACTTTGAGAAAATAAATCAGATAAACCCCTAGCCAGACCAATCAAGAAAAAAAGAGAATCTATACACATAAACAGAATCAGAATGAGAAAGGAAAAATCACTATGGACACCACAGAAATACAAAGAATTATGAGAGAATACTATGAAAAATTATATGGTAACAAACTGGATAACCTAGAAGAAATGGACAACTTTCTAGAAAAATACAACCTTCCAAGACTGACCCAGGAAGAAACAGAAAATCTGAATAGACCAATTACGAGCAAAGAAATTGAATTGGCAATCAAAAAACTACCTAAGAACGAAACACCTGGACCAGATGGTTTCACTGCTGAATTTTATCAAACATTTAGTGAAGACCTAATCCCCATCCTCATTAACGTTATCCAAAAAGGAGAAGAGGAGGGAATACTCCCAAACTCGTTCTATGAAGCCAACATCACTCCAATACCAAAACCAGGCAAAGACAGCACAAAAAAAGAAAATTACAGACCAATATCCCTGATGAACACTCAATCCAAAAATACTCAACAAAATATTAGCATATCGAATTCAAAACTACATTAAAAATTTCATCCATCATGATCAAGTGGGATTCATCCCAGGGTTGCAAGGATGGTACAACATTCAAAAAATCCATCAGCATCATCCACCACATCAACAAAAAGAAGAACAAAAACCACATGATCATGTCCATAGATGCTGAAAAAGCATTCGACAAAATTCAACATTCATTCATGATAAAAACTCTCAACAAAATGGGTATAGAGGGCAAGTACCTCAACATAATAAAGGCCATACATGACAAACCCATAGCCAACATTATACTGAACAGCGAGAAGCTGAAATCTTTTCTTTAAAATCAGGAACAAGACAAGGATGCCCACTCTCCTCACTTCTATTCAACATAGTTCTGCAGGTCCAGCCACAGCAATCTGACAACACAAAGAAATACAAGGCATCCAATTGGCAAGGAAGAACTCAAACTGTCATTATTTGCAGATGACATGACATTGTACATAAAAAACCCTAAAGAATCCACTCCAAAACTACTAGATCTAATATCTGAATTCAGCAAAGTTGTGGGATACAAAATTAATACACAGAAATCTGTTGCATTCCTATGCACTAATGATGAACTGGCTGACAGAGAAATCAGGAAAAGAATTCCATTCACAATTGCATCCAAACGAATAAAATAACTAGGAATAAACCTAACCAAGGAAGTGAAAGACCTATACCCTGAAAATTACAAGACACTCTTAAGAGAAATTAAAGAGGACACTAATAAATGGAAATTCATCCCATGCTCTTGGCTAGGAAGAATTAATATTGTCAAAATGGCCATCCTGCCTAACGCAATCTACAGATTCCATGCAATCCCTATCAAAATAACAACAGCATTCTTCAATGAACTAGAACAAATAGCTCTAAAATTCATATGGAACCACAAAAGACTCCGAATAGCCAAAGCAATCCTGAGAAGGAAGAATAAAGCAGGGGGAATTATGCTCCCTGACTTCAAGCTCTACTACAAAGCTACAGTAATCAAGACAATTTGGTATTGGCACAAAAATAGACCCACAGACCAGTGGAACAGAATAGAGAGCACAGATATAAACCCAAGCATATATGGTCAATTAATATACAATGAAGGAGCCATGGATATACAATGGGTAAATGACAGCCTCTTCAACAGCTGGTGTTGGCAAAACTGGACAGTACATGTAAGAGAATCAAACTGGATTATTTTCCAACCCCATACACAAAAGTAAACTTAAAATGGATCAAAGACCTGAATGTAAATCATGAAACCATAAAACTCTTAGGTAAATATAGGCAAAAATCTCTTGGACATAATCATGAGCAACTTCTTCATGAACATATCTCCACAGGCAAGGAAACAATAGCAAAAATGAACAAATGGGACTATAGCAAACAAAAAAGCTTCTGTACAGCAAAGGATACCATCAGTATAACAAAAAGACATTCTACAGTATGGGAGAATATATTCATGAATGACATATCTGATAAGAGGTTGATATCCAAAATAAAAAGAGAGCTCATGCACCTCAAAAAACAAAAAGCAAATAAGCCAATTAAAAAATGGGCAGAGGAGCTGAACAGACACTTCTCCAAAGAAGAAATTCAGATGGCCAACAGTCACATGAAAAGATGCTCCACATCGCTAATCACCAGAGAAATGCAGATTAAAACCACAACGAGATATCACCTCACACCAGTGAGGATGGCCAACATCCAAAAGACAAACAACAACAAATGTTGGTGAGGATGTGGAGAAAGGGGAACCCTCCTACACTGCTGGTGGGAATGCAAATTAGTTCAACCATTGTGGAAAGTAGTATGGAGGTTCCTCAAAAAACTCAAAATAGAAATACCATTTGACCCAGGAATTCCACTCCTAGGAATTCACTGTAAGAATGCAGCAGTGCAATTTGAAAAAGACATATGCACCCCTATGTTTATCGCAGCACTATTTACAATAGCCAAGAAATGGAAGCACCCTAAGTGTCCATCAGTAGATGAATGGATAAAGAAGAGGTGGTACATATACACAATGGAATATTATTCAGCCATAAGAAGAAACCAGATCCTACCATTAGCAACAACATGGATGTACCTAGAGGGTATTATGCTCAGTGAAATAAGCCAGGCAGAGAAAGACAAGTATCAAATGATTTCACTCATCTGTGGAGTATTAGAACAAAGCAAAAACTGAAGAAACAAAACAGCAGCAGACTCACAGAACCCAGGAATGGACTAACAGTTACCAAAGGGAAACGGACTGGGGAAGAAGGGTGGGAAGGGAGGGATAAAGGGGAAAAAGGGCTATTACAACTTGCACACATAATTTAGCGGGGGTGGGGATGAGGTGGGGGGTTACGGGGAAGGCAGTGTAACACAGAAAAGACAAGCAGTGATTCTATAACATCCTACTACACTGATGGACAGTGACTGCAATGGGGTATGTGGTGGGGACTTGATAATAGGGGGAGTCTAGTAACCATAATGTTGCTCATGTAATTGGATATTAATAATAGCAAAAAAAAATTCAGTAGTGAAACCATCTGGTCCAGGGGTTTTGTTCTTAGGTAGTTTTTTGATTACCAATTCAATTTTCTTGCTGGTAATTGGTCTGTTCAGATTTTCTGTTTCTTCCTGGGTCAGTCTTGGAAGGTTGTATTTTTCTAGAAAGTTGTCCATTTCTTCTAGGTTATCCAGTTTGTTACCATATAATTTTTCATAGTATTCTCTCATAATTCTTTGTATTTCTGTGGTGTCCATAGTGATTTTTCCTTTCTCATTCTGATTCTGTTTATGTGTATAGATTCTCTTTTTTTCTTGATTGGTCTGGCTAGGGGTTTATCTAATTTGTTTCTTTTCTCAAAGTACCAGCTCTTGCTTTCATTGATTCTTTCTATTGTTTTATTCTTCTCAATTTCATTTATTTCTGCTTTAATCTTTATTATGTCCCTCCTTCTACTGACTTGGGGCCTCATTTGTTCTTCCTTTTCTAGTTTCATTAATTGTAAGGTTAGACTGTTCATTTGGGATTGTTCTTCTTTCCTGAGGTAGGCCTGTATCGCAATATATTTCCCTCTTAGCACGGCCTTCGCTGCATCCCACTGATTTTGTGGTGTTGAATTATTGTTGTCATTTGTTTCCATATATTGCTTGATCTCTTTATTTGGTCATCGATCCATTGATTATTTAGGAGCATGTTATTAAGCCTCCATGTGTTTGTGGGCTTTTTCATTTTCTTTGTGTAATTTATTTCTAGTTTCATACCTTTGTGATCTGAGAAGCAGGTCTGTACAATTTCAATCTTTTTGAATTTACTGAGGCTCTTTTTGTGGCCTAGTATATGATCTATTCTTGAAAATGTTCCATGAGCACTTGAGAAAAACGTGTGTCCTGTTGCTTTTGGATGAAGTGTTCTATAGGTGTCCATTAGGTCCATCTGTTCTAATCCATTGTTGAGTGCCTCTGTCTCTTTATTGTCTGTCTCACTGATCTGTCCTTTGGAGTGAGTGGTGTATTGAAGTCTCCTAAAATGAATGCATTGCATTCGATTTCCCCTTTAATTCTGTTAGTATTTGTTTCACATATGTAGGTGACCCTGTGTTGGGTGCATAGATATTTTTAATAGTTATATCCTCTAGTTGGACTGACCCCTTAATCATTATGTAATGTCCTTCTTTGTCTCCTGTTACTTTCTTTGTTTTGAAGTCTATTTTGTCTGATACAAATACCGGAACTCCTGCTTTTTTCTATTAGTTGCATGAAATATCTTTTTCCATCCCTTTACTTTCAGTCTGTGTATGTCTTTGGGTTTGAAGTGAGTCTCTTGTAGGCAGCATATAGATCGGTCTTGTTTTTTTATCCATTCAGTGATTATGCCTTTTGATTGGTGCATTCAGACCATTTACATTTAGAGTGATTTTCAATAGGTAGGAACTTATTGTCATTGCAGGCTTTAGATTCATGGTTTCCAAAGGCTCAAGGGTAATTCCCTTGCTATCTAACAGTCTAATTTAACTCACTTCATATGCTACTACAAACACAACCTAAAAGTTCTTTTTTTTCCTCCTTTTTCTTCTTTCTCCATTCTGTATATGTTAGGTATCATATTCTGAACTCTTTGTCCCTTGATTGACTTTGGAGATTGTTGATTTGATTTTGTATCTGCTTATTAATTTATTGTTCTACCTTTCTGTGGTTTTATTTCCCCTGGTGACATCTGTTTAGCTTTAGAAATACTTCCATCTATAGCAGTCCCTCCAAAATGCACTGTAGAGGTGGTTTGTGAGAGGTAAATTCTCTCAGCTTTTGCTTATGTGAAAATTGTTTAATCCCTCCTTCAAATTTAAATGATAACATTGCTGAGTAGAGTATTCTTGGTTTGAAGAACTTCTGCTTCATTGCATTAAATATGTTATGCCACTCCCTTCTGGCCTGTAAGGTTTCTGTTGAGAAGTCTGATGATAGCCTGATGCGTTTTCCTTTGTATGTGATCTTTTTTCTCTCTCTAGCTGCTTTTTAAAAGTCTGTGTTTATCCTTGATCTTTGACATTTTAATTATTATATGTCTTGATGTTGTCTTCCTTGGGTCCCTTGTGTTGGGAGATGTGTGCACCTCCATGGCTTGAGAGACTATCTCCTTCCCCAGATTGGGGGATTTTTCAGCAATTGCCTCCTGAATAACAATTTCTATCCCTTTTTCTCTCTCTTCTTCTTCTGGTACCCCTATAAGGGGGATATTGTTCTGTTTGGATTGGTCACACAGTTGTCTCAATATTCTTTCATTCTTAGAGATCCTTTTTTCTCTGTGCCTCAGCTTCTTTGTATTCCTCTTCTCTAATTTATATTCCATTTACCGTCTCTTCTACTACATCTAATCTGCTTTTAAATCCCTCCATTGTATGTTTCATTTCAGATATGGAATTTCTTAATGATTGAATCTCCATCTTAAATTTGTCCCTGAGTTCTTGAATATTTTTCTGTACCTCCATGAGCATGTTTATAATTTTTATTTTAAACTCTCTTTCAGGAAGGTTGGTGAGTTCAGTTTCATTTGGTCTTTCTTCTGGGGTTTGTGAGATTTTGGTCTGAACCAGGTTCCTTTGATGTTTCATAATTCTATGTGGTGCCTTCAAGGGTCCAGAAGCTAGTCTCTGGAGCTGGTCAGCCCCTAGAGTGAGGTTGGGAGTAGTAGGGGAGTGGCGCTGGTGCCCTTGGGGCAGGAAAGAGCTATTTCCTGATTCCCAGCTGTAGTGCCTCTCTCCAGTATCAGAGTCAGTGGGCCAAGTACACAGGTGTAAGCCTCTGTGCTTGGCATCTCCAGCTGTTGTAGGTAGAACTTCTGGCTGGCCTGACACCAGCACAGTAACTGCCGGTTTGCAAGCAGGTGCCTGCAGGCCAGGAGGAACGTGCAGCAGGCTGCATGTCACAGTGGGGAGCTTCAGAGCTGAGTAGGCAGCCAGGGGGATGGAGTGCCTGAAGCTCCTCAATGTTCCCAACCTGCTGGGCAGAGTGCAGCCAGACAACCTTGTCCACCTATCCCTTCTCCCCCGTAGCAAGCTCCTTGCAAACCCCACCCCTTCAGCAGCCCTCTCGCTGCCAGGAAACCTCTCAGACTGCCTGCTTTTCCTTTATCCCAGAGTGGTCAGATGTGGATCCTCGTCCTCCACAAACGGCTGAATCTCAGTCTTTCAAGCACTCCGCTTGTCCCAGCTCCCCAATCCCAGCAACCTCCAGAGCACCACACAATGTAGGTCTGTGGTCCAAAGCAGACCTCCAGGGCTGGGTGTTCAGCAGTTCTAGGCTTCCACCCTCTCCCCACTCCATTTCTTTTCCTCCCACCAGTTAGCTTGGGTGGGGAAAGGGTTCAGGTCCCACCGGATCAAGGGTTTCGTACATTACCCTGTTTCGTGAGGTCTGCTCTGGTCATGAGGTCTGTATGCAGTCTGGTGCAGCCTTCTTTCCTATTGCTGTTTTAGGGCTTGTTGTATTAACTATATTTTCACATTGTATGTTGTTTTGGAAGGAATTCTCTGTCTCACCTCTCATGCAACCATCTTGAAAGAGCCCAGGACAGTCTCTTTAAAAATGGTGTTTGAAAAATTGGACAATCACATGCAAGGGAATGAAGCTAGACTACTATTTTATACCCTACACAAAAAATAACTCAAGTGGATTAAAGAATTGAATGTAAGACCTAAAACCATAAAACTTCTAGAAGAAAACTGGCAGTAAGCTCCTAGACATTGGTCTTGGCTTCATTTTTCAGATAAAAAAATAACTGAAAAAATGATCTGAAAAAAACCCTCAAAAGCAAAAATAAAATAAGAAGTGGAACTATAGCAAACAAAAATCTGCACAGCAACTTATCAACAAAATGAAAAGGCACCCTAATAGATGGGCAAATTATTTATTTGGTAATGGGTCAATATCCAAAAAATATAAAGAACTCTTAACATTCAATAGCAAAAGAAAAAAGCCAATTTAAAAATGGGCAAGGGTATGAATAGACAGTTTTCCAAATAAGACGTACAGATGCCAACAGGCATATGAAAAGATATTGAACATCACTAATCATCAGGGAAGTGCTAATCAAAAGCACAATGAGATATCACCTCACACCTGTTAGAGTAGCTGTTATAAAAAGACAAGAAATAACAAGTATTGGTGAGGATGTGGAGAAAAGGCAACCCTTTTTACACTATTAGTGGGAATGTAAATTGGTGCACCCACTATGGAAAGCAGTATGGAAGTTCCTCAAAACATTAAAAATATGCTATCATATGATCCAGCAATTCTATTTCTGTGTACTTATTCAAAGAAAATGAAAACACTAGTTGGAAAAGATACGTGCAAACCCATGTTCACTGTAGCATTGTTTCAACAGCCAAGATAGGGAAACAACCTAAGTGTCCATCAGTGGACAAATGGGTAAAGAAGATGTGGTAGAATATTACTCAGCCATAAAAAGATTGGAATATTGTCCTTTGTGACATGGATGAACCTTGAGGATATCATGTTCAGTGAAGTAAGTCAGAGAAAGATAAATAGCAAATGATCTCAGTTGTATGTGGAATCTAAAACAAAACACGCAGAAGAAAAACATAGAACAGAATGGTGGTTACCAGGGGGAGGGGGCGGGGGCAGGGAGATAGATGAAGGTGATCAAGAGGTACAAACTTCCAGTTCTAAAATTAATAAGTATGGGGATGTAATGTACAGCATGGTGACTCTAGCCAATAATTTTGTAGTACATATTTGAAAACTGTCAAGAGAGTAAATCTAAAAGGTTATCACAGACAAAAACTTTTTTGTAACTTTGGTGACATGGTAACTGGATTTATTATCATTTCACAGTCTATACAGATATTGTGTGTATACATTATATAGTTCACCTGAAACTAATGTACTGCTATATGTCACTTACACCTCAAAAAAAGTATTGGTACAGATAGTAATAGCATGTGATTGCAGTTAATGCCACGGAATCATACACTGACAAATGGTTAAAATGATAAAATACCATGTTATGTATATTTTTTCACAATTATAAAAAAGAAAACCCGTTAAAAGAGAAGGATGTTCCCAGACCAGAGGGTTTACAGCAGTGGGCAGCACTCAGGCCCCAAGTACACACCAAGTTCAACTAACTGTCCTGCTTGAGAGGGGAACCCAATGGACCTCCCATCTAATTGTTTTTGCGCTGGTTTCCCCTCGCTTTGGGATTCCCAATCGGGATGAATTCATCTTGTCTCCTCAGCACCATGGCATTTACTGCTTTTCACCTTGAGCACTGACGAAACACATTTCTATACTTTATATACTTAGGTCTCATTTAACCTTCATGACACCTTGTGAATTATCAAGCCATTTTTTGGAATAGAAACCTGGAGTTCCAAAAGAATGTTTCCCAGCTAGTGAGTGGCTGAACTGAGCTTGGAACATGTCTCCTATCACCAGGCCCCTGTCTCACCCTTCGTCTTTTCTGGTATGGTTTGGGAGGGATAAAGACATGCACTGGTGTGGGAGTCGGGTGGCCTGAGCGCTCGTCCAGACTGTGCTGCTGTGTCACTGCGGACAAATCGTTTTCCTTATCAGAGCTTTCATTTCCTCATCTGTAGGATGGCATGGCCAATCCGTCTGCCCTACCCACTCCACAGAGGAGTTGCAAAGTTTCTGTTAATGTACTTTATTCATGGCATGTACTGTGTTGTGTCAGTTATTCTGAGCTTGCTCAGTCATCAATATGTGGCATCATCATGGATCATTGGAAAATGCTTTCTCCCTCATCACACAGTTAACTACTCAGCTAACTATTCCCTCTATCCATTTGTAAGAGGCCAGCCACTTAGCTAGTCTCAAGTTCTAAGGTTTCACCTGGCTACAGGCTGGAGTTTTCTAGCAAACTTGTGGGAGAGGAAGCCAGCTCTAGGAATAAGGGAGCCTCTGAGTCTACATAACTTTCTGAGCCTTGGGCCCAGACTGAGGGTGTGTTGACTCTGGCTGCTGATGGGGTGGCCAGCTGGGGCAGAGGAGTTGGCTCGAAGCTTACAAGCAAAACACTGTTCCTGCAGGGAGGTATGGGGCTGCCCTTTGCTTTCTCTACTCTGGTTGCAGGCTTTCTTCTTGCTTTTCCCCTGTTAAAGTCTTCCCTTTTTAACTCCCTACCCCAGCTCTGATGACAGGTCCTTGAACCCCACTTATGGGTCCATGGCCCTTCACTGTCCAAATCAGTTTCTGTCTTGTTCATTCCACCTCCAAAATGCTGAGCCTTTCCTCTTCTTTCACCCCTGTGGCCGCTGTCCTCAGTTAAATATGTCTTTGCCTTTGCCCTGGCCTCCCACACCTGCCCCTTCCTCACCTCCCTGCCTGGAGTCTGGTGCCTGCCCATCCATCTCCATAGCGTGCCAGACAGAGTTCCTTAACTGCCGACAACTCCCCGTTCTTGCCACTCAAGGCCTGTCTGGCCTGCCTCCTGCTGCCTCTGCTGTCACAGCCTCTACTCCAGCCATACTAATCACACCAGTTCTCAGACTGACTTTCCAGACTCCTGGCTTGCATATGCTGTCTTCTCTACTGCTATTCATTTCCATTCCTTCTCCACTTCTACCTTGTGATGCTTCTTCAAAGCTCAACTCAAAGGCTACCTCTTTTGCAAAACGCTCCCTGACCTGTTTCCGAAGAGGGTGAGTTGTCCCTTCCCTTTGTGCAATGTGGTCAGTTTCTGTAACAGCTTCTCTAGACTATGGGCTCATTTGAAAGGCCTCATTATTTATCTGTCTCCAAAGTACATTGGCACAGAATAGGTGCTCCAGTTTGCTTAAATAGCAAACAAATGCTTCTAACAGCAGGTTTAGAAGAGAGTAATACCAAGAAGGCATGCCCAGCTCCTCTCATGCCTTTGAATCTTCTCAATCTCAAAACTTTACTACCACACTTAGGTTTGCATCTACGCCCCAATTTGCCTCCCTTCCTGTTTTGGAAGGACACAAACATGCTCCTGCTGGCTCTGAAGCAGTCCTTCCTTCAAGGGCTCCAGGGTCTCATTTACTCCCTTCTGGAGTTCATAGTCCTGATCTGTAGGCTTCACAAGGACATTGTTCTGGCCAGCACACAGTGGGTGCTCATTAGAGCTATTTTGTGTGAATGTGCGAGTGACTCCTTTCCTGCCGGGGGCAGAGTGGGGCGCGAGGTGGACAAAGCTACTGCCACCTCCCAGCTTGGCTATGGGCACATCTTGTCACATCTCTGAGCTTGTTTCCTTGCCTTTAAGTCGGGGATAATAATGTCTATACTTCATGAGGGTACAAAGGAAAAGGGAGATGTGACGAGCACTAGGCGTAAGCTGAGCACAAAGCTCAATGAATATTTCATTCATTCTTAGTCTTCATCAAGCCAAGGCCTCATCTCCCTGGTTATCATCCTTTTGCTCTTTTAAGTCAGGTATCTGGACCAAAATGACCTCTGCTTAGGGTCCCCTGTATTGCCCCGGAAGCAGGATGAAGAGAAAACAAGCCAGGTTTGAAATCTGGCACAACCACTCTGAGCTGTATGAATTTGGACCTGTCTACCTACCTAAAAGGAACGAGATCACTCACCTCATAGGGTTGCTGTGAGGATTCAAGGAGATGCGCGTACAGGGAGTTAGATGATGCTCACGAGTGATGGCCACTACGACTTGCCTGGTGAACAGAAGTGGCTGACTGGTGTCCCTGAAAACCAGGTGGGTGACGTTGATGCCCTCCTATAGAGGACACAGCCCAGCAAAAGGATCCCCAAAGGGCTTGGTGGGAGAAATCTGATCACACATAAGGCATTTTCCTCTCTGCTAGGGAGCTCATGCTTTACCTTGAACTATTTACTGAACATCTAAACTGTAACTTCTCAGAATTAATGTGCTTGTTAGAATGCAGATGAGTTTGGACTCAGGTCTGGGTGGGGAGAAAATCTTTACCAAGTTTCCCAGTGATACTGATGCTACTGGCTCACCGACCACTCTGAGTAAAGGTTTTAAGTGTAATATGGCAGTGACATCACAGGAGCTATTTATTAAGTGCCTACCCTGTGCCAGCCACCGAGAAAGCCAGTGAACCTATATTAAATAACTGAGGCCACAAGATCCTGCAGGGCAGGAACTATTGACCATTTCTCAGAGGAGATTGCAGCACAAAGAAAATACATTGCAGTCTCATACAGGAATGGGCCTTGGGTTCTAATTTAGGCAGCCTGGCTCCAAAGCCTGCTAGGAAGAAGACTCCAACAGTGTGTAGATGACTGAGGGGTGGTGGCAGGGAACCAGCAAGGGTACTGAACTGATCTGGCTGACACAAGAGGCCTCAGCTAGGGCAGGGCCTGCGGGATAGAAAAGGGGGGACATAGGAAAGAGAATGGATAGTGTCTGGGGCTAGGCTGGGTATGGTTGTAAGAGAGGGAGCTGTCTAGGGAGCTCTGGTTGTCCAGTTTGGACAACTGGAGAGATGGTCGTACCTACTACTTACTGAACTAGGGAGGATAGACCAGTTTTAGAAGATCAATTTTAGGAATGGTCAATATAAGTGGCTTTTGGTCATCTGGAAGAGATATGAGGAGGCAGATGGACCTTAGTGTCTAGAGCTCAGGAGATAACCTCGGTTGTGGACAAAGTTTGGGTATTGGCAGATACAAGGCCTTGAGTGAGGTTGTACAAACAGTGCACACACTGTCCTGTTCTGGGCCAAAGTTGACACAGCAAATAATTGGAAGAGATGGGACTGGAATCCAGGTCTCTTTACCTGTAGTGGAGCCTAGCTCTGTCCATTCCACCGGGCATTCTGACTGGGGGAGCAGGCAGACACGATATGCTGAGGGGCTGCAGAAAGTGGGCTTCTGGAGCTCTGTGGTGACCAAATCCAAGAACTTCCATCCCCCCACATCAGAATAAGGACAACTCCATAGAGAAAAGACCAGATTGATAAAGGTTGGTAGATATTTATTTTCTTTAAACAAGGTCATAAATAACAAAGAAACAAGTAGGTCCGAGACTCTGGACCATGCAGCAGGACAGGGACAGGAAGCTGTTGGGTGGAAAGGTGGAAGGGGCTACGCATCACCTAAGATGGTCACAGAGAAGATGGGCTGCAGGAGACTGCCCCTCCCGCCCTGGGGAACGGGGGGCCTGGCCAGCAGCATGAGGTTGCCGTGCTGTGATGAAGCAGCTGGAGTGGCAAAGACTGAGGATGCCGGGGCTGTACTGCCTCTGTGAAGAGGGACATGGAAACCACAAATAGAGAAGATAAGCTGGGTCTAGAAGAGGCAAGCGGGCACTCTGCACACCTCCAAGGACCAATTATGAAAATGGTTAAATTTGATTCTTAAAAACAACTCCATAGGCTCTGGCCTGTGGCCTTGTGCACGGGCTGTATTTAACCTGGGTTGCTCTGTGGCTAGTAAGGGCTCCAGAGACCCTTGGAGCAGCCTGGCCTCAGCCCAGGGCAGGTGCCCAGACATGGGAGTGGGACAGTGGGCTCTCCCCAGGTGGGAGGCCATGTGCTTGGACTGCTGGACCTGATTTTCAGACTGGTGTCTTGTGATGTTATCCACCACCCCTTCCTGTACTAAGTATGGGATCCTGGCCTCTCGGGGTTTTCCAAGCCTGGAAGAGTAAGACTGGGATAAAAAGGTACCTACTGCTGTTTTCTGCAAGGGGAAATAAGGACCACCCTGTGCATGTTCCGTCCCATGAAGTAGGGCAAGACCACGCCAAGAACAATCTCAAGGAATGGAGGGCCCTGCACCCAGGGAGACGTTTGGACCTGGGCCTAATGCCAGGAATAGGGGCCCAGGGTGGCGGCTCTCTTGGAGGTTTCACCCTAGGCCAAGGCAGGGGGCAGGGCCACCACTAGACAGGGAGAGGGCAGGAGCTGGGGAACCATGGACTAGGAGGCCAAGGTTGGTCAAAGGCCCTGGAAAACAATGCTTTGGCAGGAACACACAAAAGGTTTGCACATCTGGGGATGCCCGTCTATAGGGAGCCGGTGTCACATGGTCGGGCAGGATGGTGAGGAGACAGCGGCATCACAGTGGCCTCTGGTGCGATGTATTTACAACAGAGCTCAATGCTGAGGGAGGGACAGAGAACAGGTCACTAACAGCCGGGAAACACACTGTGAAGAGTGAGAGAGAAGGGAAAACAAATGGGGTCACCAACAGCCTTCCCTTGCTTTCCCTGTCCCGTCCAGACGGCCCTCCCAGGCCACCCAAGTCCCTGCAGATCCGCCCACTTCCCACAGCCCCACCCAGGGCGAGACGCAGGGTCTGCTCTCAGCGCGCTGCTGTCTGGTCAAGGTTCCACATGGGCCAGAGGCCCCAAATGCTCCTTATTCAGAGAAATTAAGTCCTTCGCTGCTGTTTCCTGGGCTCCATCAACAGTCCGGTGCTTGAGGGAGTCACCTGTGCGCTCACTGCACTAGGCTCCTGTCGCCACTTCCCACGCCTGTCGTGCCTGGTCGCCCTCACCTCCCCGGCTCTGGTATTTAGAGTTCTCTAAAGAACACAATTCTTTTTCTTCAACATTTCTTCTTCACACTTCTTGAGGGTGGGAGACAAGGTTCCCTGGACCCTCACCAAAACAGGTGAGAGATTTTCCAGCTGGCAGGCATGACTCATCAGGCCTGTGGGCTGGGGATCAGGGGCCTTGTGTAGCAGGGACGAGGAGCTGAGGTGGGGCCAGGACGTGTGGTTTGGGTCACCCTGCCTCTTTTCCTTCTCCTCCTCAACAAAGAACACAACTGTGTCTCCGGATCAGATGACAGCTCCCTAGGATGAGAGGCATCCTTCCTCCTGGTTCTCACCTGGGAGTCATGTTGTCTCCCTTGAGACATTTTTGCTTGTCACAACTGTGTGGGGTGTGGGGTACGGGGTGGGTACAGCCCATGTGCAGGAGTGCACAGAGGCCAGGAATGCTGCCACACACCCTAAATGCACAGGACAGCCCCCCACCTGCCCCAAGTGGCAAACAGTGCTGAGGGTGAACACCCTGCTCTGGATGCCCGCGCAGCCTCCAGGCCTGCCCGACCTTCCTCAGCAGCAAGGTGGGAGAAGGCAGACACAGGTTCTCTAAGAGCCTGGAAAGGGACTGGTTCCCATCCCAGCCTCCTCAGAGATGGGGCATCTCAAGTACACACTGTAGTGGGGTGTGGGAGGACGAGGCACAATTTAATCTCAGTTCAGCAACAACCCACTGGACCTGAGCACACAGACCACACAACCATGGCTTTGTAGAAACGTCCATGCTGGATTGGACTGGGGAGGAAGAAGAAAGTCATGGTGACCCCGTCCCGGCAGGGGGAAGGCAGAGATAGTTGGAACCTTGCAAATATCTTTTTGTTGGAATTGGCCAGCACTGCTGGGCACCTTAAACCTCTGTACTTCCTTACCACTGGAACCCGCTGATGGGCTCTGCAAACCTGTGCCGGATCAGGAAAGTGGCAACAGCTTCAGCCACCTAGAAAAGGGGAGAGATTACAGCCATATGGAGGTCAGCAATGGGCTAAGCCTGGAAGGGCATGTGAGCTTGTTTTGGAAAGTTGGACCCATGAGCCCACTATAGAGCCTAAGAAGTCTCAGGAGACAGAAATCCAAAGGACCTGGGGTCCTGGCAAGGCTAAGAAGACTCCTTCCCACCATCTTTACTGGGGTGGCTCCAGAGAAGTCAGGTGGATTGCGTGGAGGCTTACTTTCCCCCTAAGGTTACAAAGCACCTTATTCCTGCAGGAGGAGGGCATAGGAATTCCTAAGTGTGACTAATTGAGGGAGCTGTTCCTACCCCAATGGTCCCTTCTTCCATCTGGCTTTTGGGACTAATGGAGAAGTAGAGCTTAAGGTCTTAACCACAAGACCGTAGAATGAAACAGCAGGGTGCCAGCAGCTCCTCAGCCCACACACAGAAGCCAAGACGAGGGGCAGCTGCCACGGAGAGGTCTGGGGAGATGGTGGAGTTGCATCTGTGCAGCCCACAGCAGCTTCTGTGGGCAATGCAGGCCGACCCAAGGCTTATTCTACTTTCTGGGGGAGTCAAGGTTACTCCCACCATGAGCCTTTCACAGTCCTCAAGTACTAGTACCAGACGTACCTTGTCTGGGGCGTCCTCATGGACTGCATGGCCACACTGGGGTAGCACCTGCATCTGGAACTTCCCTGGAGAGGAAACAAAGCCAGTGACCACAGGGACTCAAACAGCCCCCTCCTCCCCACCTGTGCAGCTTCACAGGTCACTCCAGGAGCCCAGGACCTCTCCCCACCCTGCCAATACCCTGGATCCAGCTACCAAGCCTACTGACGTCAGTAATATTTGTAATTGTAACCTTGGGCAAACCATTTTCCCTTCACTTTTTTTTTCAACTGTTTAGTGAGCATTTTTTTGCAGCCAGACACATAGGAAGAAACAGTTCCTGTTTTCAGGGTATTTATAGTCTAGTGAGGGAGCAAAACACAAAAGCCAACACCTTAATACAGCATGTAGTTCCTGTAATAAAAATGCATACGTGAAACTGGGAGAACATAGGAAAGGAGTTTCACAACCAAACTGCCTGCCCAAAGGAAAGGAGGATGAAAGGGTATTTGTTCCTGGAAGAAAAGGTTTGCATGGTGCTCGTGAGAGTTAACAATGAGGCTTGGAGAAGCAAGCAGGGGCCATACCAGTAAGGGTTCTGTAAGCTATATTAAGGATTTTGTATTTTATTATTATAATAAGTTACCATGGAGTGTTTGACTGTGTGCCAGACACTGTAGTAAGCACTTCCTCACACGTCCTGTGGAACGCTGTAAGTTCACAACCAACATGCTAGTTACTATCAGTGAACAGAGATGACCGATAGAGCAAGATCCTCAAGTAGACTAAAGAAAGGCTAGGGGACCCAGAGCTCCCAAGGGTAGTGAGAGCAGACTCTCAGAGCCTCAGTGTCTCCACTTACAAAATAAGGGAGTAAGCTCTGGAAGTCCTTCTGATCATCGTGTTCCATGATTCTTACCCCAGTTACAAAGTGCTTTAAACATTTTTCAAAATACTGTTCTATCCATTTTTTAAGTTGATTCTCAAAATCTACCCCATAAAATTAGGCGGGACATATCTTGAAAGTCTATTCTGAAATGATGAAACTGAGGCCCTGATCAGTGAAGTGATTTTCCCAAGCTCGCTTAATTAGTAGAGGAACTAAGAGACCATTCCATTCAGTAAGGCACAGCTTATGTCCCTCCTCCTGAGTAAGCAGCCCCTGGTGCTCTGGCCTGGAGCCCCTCCCCCTTGTGTCTCCTAATGTACTACTGTTAATGCATTTGGATACAGACATAGAGCAACTTGTGCCCCTGGTGCTTGCTTGCCCAAGGATGTGTCATTTCCATAACAACATGGGTGGTATAATTACTTGCTCTATATCCCTACTAGGGCCCAAAACAGGGCTAGACATGAGGAAGTGCTTGGTAAGTCTTGGGTGAATGAATGAATGATGACTGAGCAAATGATCTAATAAAACTTACAGCTCTGCCCACCCTGGCCTTGATGACTAGAGATGCATTATTTCAGGCTCTCATGACTAGGAATTTAGGAATTCATTTTTCATTACTCTTTGGAAGAGTCGGTATAAGGAATCGGGGAGAACTCACACATACTAACAACACTGTGCCCAGTACACATAAAATAACATGATCATGAGTAATCCTCACCATGATTCTATGAGGTGATCATATTTCCAAACCCTCCCATCTCATCTTACAAATGAGGAACCTTAGGTTCAGAGTGCCTAAATCACTCACCCAAAGTACACCACGAATGAGTGCTGGGTTTTTAGGATTCCTTAACTAATTCAGCTGGTTTAAACATAGTGCTGGCAAGGCTATGGCTTGGAATCTATGCTGCCTTAGCCATTTCACTTTGTTTTGTGGGTTATCTCTGATCCCAGCCATTTATTCTCTATATTCAAGGGATATTTTGAAGGAGAAGGTGGTCTTGTCATAACCCTTACTGGGGAAACAGGAGGGCCTCTAATGAGGATTTGGAGTGCTTCCTGGGCACAATGAAGCCCTGATTTGTGAAACTCTTACTTCACCCACATTTTCTCACTTAAATCTTTCATATTTGTACTGAGATATATCATTATCTCCATTTTATAGATGAAGAAATTCAGGATCAAAGAAGTTAGCAATTCACTCAGGCCACAAAACCAGTAATAGTTATTCAAACCCAAGACTGATTTCAAGGACGGCGATCAACACTGGTCCTAAATGCTATCCCAGTCTAGATCAACTGCTTACAGAGTCTCTCAGGGGCCATGTCTGGCTTTTCTGTCTGCCTAGCATCCAACATAGGTCTTGCATAGAAAGAGTGCTCAGGAAAGGTTTGCTTGAAGCAAATTAAAGGAAAGGTGTCTAAGCTTAGAATCACTAACATCACTGTCGTAAAAAGCACAGTCCCAGCCCACAGCCCGGCTCCTGGCTTCAGGACACTGTGTAGTTGGAGGAAGGGAAAGGTAGGTGGGTCTGGGGCCAGAATTTGATAAATCATTGAGGAGCCTTTGAGTAACTATTGTGAGGGAATATAGCCCCTTTCTCTGTGGAGAGCTAAAGGAGAGCTAAAAGAACTGAGGGGCCCATGAAACACCCAAGTAGAATAATCCAGCAGGTTTGACACAAAGGCCAGGGCTGGAGCTCAGGAGAGAGGTGTGAGTCAGATGTTTAGCTTTGGGATTTATTGGATATAAACAGAAGCCATGAGACTGCCCAGAAGGAGGAAATAGAAAAGAAGCAAAGTCAAAAACAAGATCTACTTAAGCTTGAAACCCTGGCTTTGGGGCTATCGCCTCCTCTTCCCATAACCCAAAAGCTGCCTGTGACTATTGACCTCACCTTCACTAAGCGTTTTATCCACACCACAGCAAAAGCCTCCACAAAATGGTCCCACTGCCTCCACTGCCATCTGGCTAACATACCTGGACCTGAGCATAACATGTCACTTTCCTCCTCATTATACTTCAAAATCTTTGGAAGGCTGCCATTGACTCTCATTGTATAGACTGAGAAAACTAAGCTAAGGCGAGTCAAGTAACCAGGGTCAAAAAACCAGCAAGAAAGCAGCAGTACTTAAACCCAGTTCTCCCAGCCTCAGAGCTCTTGTTTTTACCAGAGCCCCATGCTTTCCTCTCAACAGAGTTTATACCTTTTTGTATCTGAATAATCTTGGACTCTTCCCTTTCCTAAGAATTCTAATAAAAACACTGGTTGGTATTCAGAATACCTCTTTTCACAGTAGCATACACCTATAGAGTTATAATGTTCTTTTCAAAGACACTGCCTCATTGTAATCCCTACAACTCTGAGATGTGGGTGGGAGTATAATTCTCATTTTTAGATGGGGGGAAAAAAATCAAAATTCAGAAAAGGGAAATACTTGTCCATAATTCTAATAGTGAATCAGGAGTAGAGGTAGATGTCAAATTTGGGTCTAACTCTAAAATAAAGCTCAACCCTGTCCTCTGCACCTCATCATCTTGGAACATTAACATCCACATGACTCTGCCCCTTTCTTTACACCAAGGAAGGACATAGGGACATAATTTCTTGATGACTTACCTTGCATTTGGCCAATAGTCAGATCTTTATCCAGCCTATCAACACCTAAAACAAAATAAGAGAATCCATTAGTAGCTTACTAGAAAAGGCCCTATGAAATAGGTTTTTCTGTTCAAGTGTGAAGTAAAAATTGTTACAAAGTTGTAAACATGCTGACATTCTCAATTCATGTTAATGCCAATCCTAACTCCTTGAGGGTATATTCTTACTACAGGAAGCTTTCCAGGCTGAAGGTCCCCTGTGATCCCTGTTTGTTTAAACTGGTTTCTGAAAACAGGGTTTTACTTTTTACATTTCCAGTATATTCAGAATATTCTTACACCTCTCGAGGAGAAGAACTTGGGCTTGCCTGGGTAGAGGCCAGGCCAGAATTAGGCCATCCCAGGTGGAGGCTTACGCTGAGATAGGTCTAGGAATTTGGCATGGGGAGGAGATAGGGCACAGATGAGTGAGGATATTACTTCACTTTGGAAGTCACTACCCATGTGGTTAGTTGTTTCAACAACGACACAGTAAGATGACAGTATGCCTACACTGCTATGGGCTGAATTGTGTCCTGCCCTAGAAATTCATATGTTAAAGCTCTAATACACAATGTGATCATATTTGGAGATATGGATATAATTAAAGTTAAACAGGAAGTAATTAACGTTAAACAGGGTCATAAGGGTAGGCCCTCTTATGACATGATTAGTGTCCTAATAAGAATAACCACCAAAGAGTTTATTCTCACTCTCTCTGCCATGTAAGGGCATAGAGAGAAGTGGTTGTCTGAAAGTCAGTAAGAAAGCACTGGAATTCAACCATGCTGGTATCCCAATCCTAGACTGTGAGAAAATAATGCTATTGTTTAAGAGAACCAGTCTATGATATTTTGTTACAGCAGCCCGAACTAATACATACACGTACACACTTACCAGCCAAGAGCAGTAACTTAGGAATAGGACAACTAAGAAAGAGATTGGATAAGCCACGGAACCAGCCATCCCAGTATTTTTCTGTTTTTGCCAGTTCAATTTTCCAAGTGTATGGATGCTCTTTCTTGGTCTGGAGAAATAAGAGCAAGTTCTAAGTTTCTGAGGGCAACCCCTGGAGGAACAGGATAAAAACTAGGTCCCTGGGAAAAGGAAAGGGAAGGAAGCAAGCATTTATCAAGAGCCTAATATGTCCAAGACATTTTAGTATACATTTAATCCTTATGATGTAGGTTATTACTGTAATTTCCATGTTTAGATAATTTGAAGTTCACTTTAGTTTCAGTGAACTTAGGAAACTTTCTTCAGATCACAAACCTAGTAAATGGTAGCACCAAGACTGAGCTTCTCTTAGATCCATTTGGCAAAAAGAACGTAACTTCAAAAGGATAATCACAAAAAACACACTGCATAGGAAAAAAATGCTTATGATATAATATTAAGTGAAAGAAGCAGAGTACAACATGCCACCTAAGTTAGGACTACTACTGGGAAAACATGGTATACTTTGGGAAAGAACTGGAAAGGAAACTGAAAATATATTGATTTGTTGGTAGACCATTTTTGCTTGTATTTTGACTTATAATAATGTTATGTTTGTCCAGTGGTAATTTTAAAAAGGAAATCTGACAGTATCTGTTAAATCTTGATGTAAAGTAGACAAGCAGCACAGAGTTGGCACTTGTAACTATAAGCTGAATAAATGATTCTCTATACTTTTCTGCATCACTGAAAATTTGAAATATTAAAATTGAAATAAACAATTGGGATACCATAGCAACCACAATATGGAAATCTAAGTGAACATGGGACAGCATTATAACGTGTTAAAGGTCACTGAATGGTTAAGATGTCTGTACTACCCAAAGCAATCTGCAGATTCAAAACAATCCCTGTCATAATCCCAGTGACAAGATCTAATATCTGAATACAGCAAAATTGCGGGATACAAATTAATACACAGATATCTGTTGCATTTCTATGCACTAACGATGACCTAGCAGAAAGAGAAATCAGGAAAACAATTCCATTCACAATTGCATCAAAAATATTAAATACCTAGGAATAAACCTAATCAAGGAAGTGAAAGACCTATACCCTGAAAACCACAAGACACTCTTAAGAGAAATTAAAGACGACACTAATAAATGGAATTTCATCCCATGCTCTTGGCTAGGAAGAATTAATATTGTCAAAATGGCTATCCTACCTAAAGCAATCTACAGATTCAATGGAATCCCTATCAAAATACCAACAGCATTCTTCAATGAAATAGAGCAAATAATTCTAAAATTCATATGGAACCACAAAAGACCCGAATAGCCAAAGCAATCCTGAGAAGGAAGAACAAAGCAGGGGGATCTTGCTTTCCAATTTCAAGCTCTACTACAAAGCCACGGTAATCAAGACAATTTGGTATTGGCACAGGAACAGACCCACAGACCAGTGGAACAGAAAAGAGAGCCCAGATATTAACCCAAGCATATATGGTCAATTAATATATGATAAAGGAGCCATGGATATACAATGGGGAAATGACAGTCTCTTCAACAGCTGGTTTTGGCAAAACTGGACAGCTACATGTAAGAGAATGAAACTGGATTACTGTCTAACTCCATACACAAAAGTAAACTCAAAACGGATCAAAGACCTGAATGTAAGTCATGAAACCATAAAACTCTTAGAAGAAAACATAGGCAAAACTCTCTTGGACATAAACATGAGCAACTTCTTCATGAACATATCTCCCCAGGCAAGGGAAACAAAAGCAAAAATGAACAAGTGGGACTATATCAAACTAAAAAGCTTCTATACAGCAAAGGACACCATCAGTAGAACAAAAAGAGATCCTACAGTATGGGAGAATATATTCATAAATGACATATCTGATAAGGGGTTGACATCCAAATTATATAAAGAGCTCATGTGCCTCAACAAACAGAAAGCAAATAATCCAATTAAGAAATGGGCAGAGGACATGAATAGACACTTCTCCAAAGAAGAAATTCAGATGGCCAACTGGCACATGAAAAGATGCTCCACATTGCTAATCATCAGAGAAATGCAAGTTAAAACCACAATGAGATATCACCTCACACCAGTTAGGATGGCCAACATCCAAAACATAAACAACAACAAATGTTGGTGAGGATGTGGAGAAAGGGGAACCCTTCTACACTGGTGGGAATATAAATTAGTTCAACCATTGTGGAAAGCAGTATGGAGGCTCCTCAAAAAACTAAAAATAGAAATACCATTTGATCCAGGAATTCCACTCCTAGGAATTTACCCTAAGAATGCAGCAGCATAGTTTGAAAAAGACATATGCATCCCTATGTTTATCACAGCACTATTTACAATAGCCAAGAAATGGAAGCAACCTAAGTGTCCACCAGTAGATGAATGGATAAAGATGTGGTACATATACACAATGGAATATTATTCAGCCATAATAAGAAAACAAATCTTACTATTTGCAACAACATGGATGGAGCTAGAGGGTATTATGCTCAGTGAAATAAGCCAGGTGGAGAAAGACAAGTACCAAATGATTTCACTCATCTGTGGAGCATAAGAACAAAGAAAAAACTGAGGGAACAAAATGGCAGCAGACTCACAGACCCCAAGAATGGACTAACAGTTACCAAAGAGAAAGGGATTGGGGAGGAAGGGTGGGAAGGGAGGGATAAGGGGAATAAGGGGCATTACAATTAGCACACATAATGTAGGAGGAGGGCACAGGAAGGGACTATAGCACAGAGAAGACAAATAGTGACTCTTTAGCATCTTACTACGCTGATGGACAGTGATTATAATGGGGTATGTGGTGGGGACTTGATAATGGGGGGAATTAGTAACCACAGTGTTGCTCATGCAATTATATATTAATGATACAAAAAAAAATCCCAGTGACATTTATGGCAGAAACAGAAAAAAAAAATCCTACAATTCATATAGAATCTCAAGGGACCCAAAACAACCAAAAATTTTGGAAAACAACAACAAAATTAGAGGACTTATGTTCTCTGGTTTCAAAACATTTTATATAACTACAGTAATCAAAACAGCATAGTACTGGTATAAATACAAATAGACCGATGGAATAAACCAGAGCGCCTAGATATAAACCCTCACATATACGGACAAAAGATATTTGACAAGGGTGCCAAGAACACTGAATAGGAAAAGGACAGTCTTTTCAGCAAATGGTCTTGGGAAAACTAGATATCCACATGTCAAAGAATCAATTTGGACCATATTCAAAAATTAACTCAAATGGATTAGAAACCTAAATCTAAGACCTAAAGCTATGAAACTTCTAGGAGAAAACATATGGGAAAGCTTCACTTTGTACCCATTAGGATGGCTACCATTGAAAAAAGACAAAAATAACAAGTGTTGGCAAGGATGTGGAGCAACAAAACTAAATAAATTGAATTTCATCAAAATCAAGCATTTTTTTGCACTTCCAAGAACATCATCGAGAACATGAAAAGACAACTCACAGGACAAAATATTTGCAAATCAGGGACTTGTGTCTAGAATATATAAAGAACTCTTAAAATTCACTAATAAAAAGACAAATAACACTATTTAAAAAGGGGTAAAGGATCTGAATAGACACTTTCCCAGAGAAGACATACAAACTGTCAATAAGCACATGAAAAGGTGCTTAACATCAACAGTCATTAGGAAAATGTAAATAGAAAGTACAATGAGACATCACCTCATTCCCACCCATGTAGAATAACTATAATCAAAAAGAGAGACAACAAGTGCTGACAAGGATGCAGAAAAACTGGAGCCCTCATACACTGCTAGTGTGGATGTAAAATGGTGCAGGCACTTTGAAAAACAATGTGGCTATTCTCAAATGACTGAACAGAGCTACCATCCAGCAATTCTACTAGTAGGGATATACCCAGAACAAATAAAAAGCCATGTCATTAAAAAACTTGTACACAAATGTTCAAAGCAGCATTATTCATAATAGACAAAGAGTGAAAACAACCCACATGTCCATTAACTGATGAGTGGATAAAAATATAGTCTATCCATACAGTGCAACATGATTCAGCCATAAATTGGAAATGAAGTAGATATATGCTACAACATGGATGAACCTTGAAAATATTAGGCTAAGTGAAAGAAGTCAGTCATGAAATACCACATATTATGTAATTTCATTTATATTAAATGTCCAGATTAGGCAAATCTATAGAGACAGAAAGTAGATTGGTGATTGCCTAGGGATGGGAAGGCTGGGGAGAAACAAGAAGCAGATCAAATGGGTATGATTCTTTTGTTAGTGCGGAAAATGTTCTAAAATTAGACTGTTGTGATGGTTGCACAAATCTGTAATTATACTAAAAACCACTGAATTATATACTTTGGGTAAGTTATCGCTCAATAAAGCAGTTTTTTAAAAAAGAAGAGATTTGTGTATAAAGGAGTATCTCCTGGAAAACTGAAGTTTATTCCTTTAAGGACCAAAGCTTAAGTGTTTTCCTTTTCTCTTCTGTATTTTAACCATTTTGTATTAGATTTCCCTTCCTCCTTTACCCCCCATAAAATGCATGCTTTGTCTTCTTTCATAGAGCAGAATGGATGCAAGTGACTTATGTAAGTCTCAAGGTCATTTTAAACACCACTCTTTATACTGTGCTATTAACAGAGATGCCCCTAAGGGCTAATGGGCCCTAAATGGCCCCTGGATACCATGCTAGAAGTTACAATAGTTTTTTGGTTATTGTTGGTAAGTTTAATTTGCATTATTAACATTTTATCCATCATTTATTTATTTTTCTTTATTGAGATGTACTTGACATATAACATCATACAGGTTTAAGGTATAAAATGTTGATTTGATACATTTCTATATTGCAATATGATCACCAACATAGCATTAGCTAACGCCTCTATCACATCACATAATTATCTTTCCTTTTTGTGGTGGGAACAACTAAGATCTAGTCTTTTAGTAACTTCGAAGTTTATAATACAGTATTGTTGCCTATATTTACTATGCTGTGTGTTAGCTCTCCAGGACTTATTAGTTGCAAGAAGTTGTAACTGGAGTTTCCTTTTGTCCTTCTTCAAGTGCACAGGTTCAGCTACACTCCTTATTCCTTGGTGTGCCTCAGTCTGCTCTCCTAATGTGACTGTTGGAGTTCATAAAACTCCACATAATTGGGCTTATAAAACAATTGTGAAGAAAATATGAGTTGGAATTTAAAATCAGGATTCAGCTGTGTTTTAGCACTAACATTTATGTGTGATTATAGGCAAGTACTGGTACCTGAGGTGTAAAACAGTGATAACAGCTGTAATGCCAAGCTAAGAAGAGAACTAGAGATCAGTGTGAAGCACTCAGTATAGTTCCTGGCCCACAGAAGGTAACGAGTAATTGATAGCTTGTATCAGAGTCTCAAATCTAATAAATACTACTTGATTACCTTAAGCAAGTCTCTTCATCTCCAAGTCAGTTTCTAAACTGTTAATACGGAAGAAAAGATCTTTCTTCACCTCACAGTGTGTTGGGAGGGCAAACTTATCATACACTATTTATATTTCCATAAACTCCAAAGAGGTACAAAAAAGTATTATTCACTGATCTAATCAATGACAAGAAGATCCTCATTAAAAATACTGTTTTTTAAAAATGTACTCTACACAGTAGCATCTCCAAATGCAAAGGAATATGGGGCGTACGGCAAGTCCATTACCTGCCACTAGTAAGATATTTATAATCCATCCCAGAAATCTGCTGCTTATACTCAGTAACCATTTCCACGAAAAAAGCACCCCTCCCCCTCATATCCACTGCTCAACAAGTACTGACGGAACACTTACTATGTGCACAACCCTGAGCTAAATGCTGAGGGAAATTCACACAAAACATCAGTTCTTACCCTCAAAATACACAGGTTATTTTTGTTGGAAGACAATTTTGGTTCTATCAGAGGACAGTGAATCTGCATTCTAAGGATAACTACCAGGAGACCATAGTATCTTTGAATGTGGTTTTTGAAAATTGTTTCTATGACTTAGCCATAACTTCAAAAAAGAAAGTGTTAGGTTGTGTCATAGAGACTCTTCGTGCCATACTGGAGAGGGAGAGATATAAAGTGAGGTCAGGAAAGTTCCCTGTGGAGACACACTTTGAAAGATGGGTAAGATCAGGATGGGCTTTGCATAGCCTGGTAGGAAACAGGATTTTCTCATGAGAAACCAAAGGTGAGAAAGAACCTGATGAGAAAGTGGTCTGTTTGAGACGAAGTTTTTTGTTCCAGTTTGTCAGAGCTATCAACAAGCACCTTGTATCTTACAGTTAACATAAGTATCTATTATGATAATGTCTTTGCTCCCTAAAGTATCTAATGGTGGACCCAAAGAACAATGTGGCCTCCCATTCCCCACTCCCACACACTCTGAACCATTCTCTACCGCATCATTCTAAGAACACAGGCTTACACCCACCTCCATGTCATCGGCCTTTTTCCTCTTGTTTACTGACTCACTTCCTTCTTCATCTTCTTCTTCTTCCTCTATGATTCCTTCCACTATAGATTTTGAGCCTTCTGGACTTGTAATTCCTTCACACCTAGGTTTTTAAGAAGAGTGCTATCACATACCTGTCTTCTATACACAGATTATCTCAGTGATACTGATACTTATGGCCACTTATAATCAAATGTTAGTTAAAAACTTAACAATGCTTCTGGGAGAAACAAGATGTGAATAATGTGCATTTAAAAATGTGCAAAAGTAGACCAGGGCTGTGGAAGTTCATAGCTAAGATATGGCTCTACTGCAAGGGCTGATTTCCAGTTCTTGCACCAATACTGACCCACAGAAAGGAGTAACCATTTCCTGAGGCATGGTGACATTATCTTATATAGTCCTCATAACAATCCTATGAAGTAGCCCTGATGAGTTAAAAAAAAAACTGTCCAGATAACCTAGCTCATGAGTGAGTGAGGCTGGAAGGCACACTGAGGCCCAATTAATGATGCTTTTCTACTGTACCCTACTTACAGGAGAACAAAGCTCAAACAGAATGATGAAAGGCCCCCATTTTTTAATTAGCTGATGGAAACTGGTAATTACAATACCTATGGCCAGTTGAACCCTGGAGATTAGAACATCTGATCAATCATTGTTGTTTTTCCTCTAAAAGTATTCTTTATTATGTAATTAGGTAGAAAAATTATTACATGAACAGCTGGCACCATAATTTCTTTCAGAGAGAACCTGTTAGAAAAAATAGTTCGGTAAGTGTTACAGGCCTAGGTAGCAGCTAATGCCAATTTGTTATTTTCCCCTTGAAAGGGTGAGGGAACAAGCAAGATAAAAAGAGGCTGGGATAAACAGAGGGTCAGTGAAACATGAGTGGTGGATTTTTAAGAATTTTTAAGAATGAGTCTCCTCTGTCTCCTCTACCAATTCTTCAGTAAAGTGTACGTTCATAAATGTTTTGGCAAGTGGGGGTTTTCTATGACACCTTCAGGTCAAAGCAGTATAACAAAGAAACAACATAACCTTTGGATTTCCACAGCTATGGATTGGGAGGTTCAGGAGAATTTCACCTAGATCAGCAAGTGCAGGAAGGTTCAAGCTGGTATCTATTTGGCCATTAAAACACACACACTCTTATATACACAGGTTTACATATTAAGAGAAAACACCACTTAAGTTTACATAGTAAGTACAATTTTTCAACCACTGAACTACCTGCATATAAGCCACATAACTTCCTTACAAAACATTTTACTACTGCTTAGACAAGTCAGATCTCAAAACATTTAGGCACTGAAAAGTAGAGTCCCACAGCATTCAAAGTCTGCTTATGTCTACCAGAAATTACTACTCAAATTGCCCTTTTATGCATAAAGTCTGTAATATAATATAGGCCTTGAAGTCAAATACACAGGAGTTTGAATCTAAGCTCTGTCATTTACTAGCTGTGTGATCCTGAGATAGTTACTTTACCTTTCTGAACTTCTATTTCCTCACCTATAAAACATCACCCAGGTAATGATCATCAATGGCTACTAACATTGAAAAAAAGAGACAACCAGACATTATGTGCTTCCTGGTGGCAGTACACAGTGTCACCTATTCTTGCAAACAGATAAAAAACTAAAACAACAAACAAGCCTGACCTTGATCAGATCTCTAGATCTAACCATCTACAGACAATACAGGGAACAAAAGAACATGTGAAATTACACTTGGAAGAATCAACCATTAAATCCAGATTGTAGGAAATTCTACAGGGCAAACAGTCAGGTTTCCTCGATAGATATACTGCAAGGAAAAAAAATGATATGGAACCTCCAGATTAAAAGATACTTAAGAGATATATCAATCATTTGCTATGTATCTCCCTTACTATAATTCTGATTTGAATTAGAAAAAAGTTATGAGACAATCAGAAATATGAATACTGAGTAGACATGATGTTAAGGAACTGTTAATTTTTTTACATGTGATAAAGGTATTGTGATTGAGTTTAAAGTATTAAAAGGCAACTTTTAGAGCACACTGAAATTTTACAAAGGAAATTATGTTTGTCTGGAATTTGTTGAAAATAAATAGGGGCACAGATGAAACAAGACTGGCCATGAGTTAATAACTGAAAGTGGGCAATTGGTACATTGGGATTCACTGTATTATTCTAATTTATGTTTGAAAAATTTCTGTAATACAAGGTTTTAAAAATGAGTTAGTATATCTAAAATACCTTGCACAGAGTCTGGCAAATAGCAGGTATTCAATAACACCATTATCATTTTCATCAACTATGTGCTCCCTGTGTGTTCCACTGGGTAACATTTTCTGAATTCATCTAAAGTTTATTTTGAGACTCCATAGCAATACCCAGGACTCACGTAACCCTATCCAGAAAAATCAGGTGGACTAATCTTAGCTCGCCTTTCGAATGTGGCTTTCACTCTGGCTATGCTAAAGCTTTTATACTATAATTTCCTTACAGCCAGCTTTAGCTTAGAAGGAGACTATTGCCAGAATGAAACCACGAGAGCAGACACTTAAATTCTAATGTCCATTCTCTGGGATTCTTCACCTTTTAACACCTACAGTTGTGTTAATAAGGTACTCCTGTATTACAGAGGAGACACTATTTGGCTTTGGGATTTTTTCCAAAAGAAAAAAAGAAAATCTATATGGCTGGTACAGCTGAGCTCAATTATAAAAATCATCTAAAATAATGAAGACATTCACCAGGATGGAAGGGTAAGTGTACGATAATAAAGCTGTGTGTAATTCCATCACCATGTTGCAGTCTCTAACAAACCCAAGGGGGAAAAATCAGACCTACTGTTTAACTTGGCCAACCATTGAGACACGGGCAGACTCCAGATTTCGAATCTGGCCACTCTTCACACTAGACGAGAAAAGTGAGGAGAGAGAGGAGGTTATTCGGCAATCATCTTGTCACGTCACTAGGGTCAAATGAGTAATTCTGCTGATTCTGTGGGAACTACTAAAAAGTAGTGGTTACCAATGTAGCTTATTATAGAGATTACTACTTCTCACTTTGTTGTTACTAGCTATAAACTAAGTAGTAAAAATTAAGTAAAAACATTGAAGCCATTTCAGTTTTGCAAATATTTACCGTGAGGATACTATGTGCCAGGCCTGTGAACAAGAAGCACATAATTCAGAAGGAGAAACACAAATAGATAATTTTAATATAATAAGGCAAGGTTCAAAGGAATCACTTTATTCTGAATGAAAAGCTTAGAGAAAGTTTCCCAAATGTCCTGCCTAAACTGAGAAGATAAGAAGTTAAGCAGAAGATGAAGAGGGGTGGTCAGAGTATTATAGGTAGAGGGCACATTGTGAATGAAGGTACTGTGATGGGAAAAAGTCTGCAGAATGATGATTTTAGAGGACACTGCAAGAAGAAGCAGGGGAGAGCAAAGGGGGACAGAAGAGGATAGGCAGATGCAGGGGCCAGCCCCTACAGGGCCTTGTGTGCTATGACAGAGGTTAGGGACTTAGATCCGAATTAGTCTTCTCAGGGTTGTCTATTTAGGTATGCCTAAAGGCCAAGCAAAATCCAGGTCCTCGGGGAACTGGAAACACCACCTGAAGCAGGCCACCAGAATACCTTTCTTTAAATCTTATTTTTTAGTTAAAAAAAATCATGTAAAAATTTCAAGGTACATTCCCCTTATGATCTTGTTTCTTATTTTAATGATAAACAAAAGCAATCAGAACTACTACTTCATTTTTCCACTGCCAACTTAATCTACAGAATCTACAAATCCACCAGTACTTATAATCATATACTCTGCTTTGGTGACTGCTTAATGTATGAAATATCTCTGTTCCTATACTAAGGCCAGCCTTGGGCCTTTGCTCCCATCCCTTCCTACTTACGAGGATCTTGTTTCTTTTAGTTATCCTGTCTTTCTCCTGTGTCACCTTTTCTTTCTCTAGTTGATATTATGAAATATCCTTTAAAAACATTCTCAACCCCACATTCACAACCAGATACTTCCCCATTTTTCTGCTCTCCTATCCAACAAAAGTTTTCAAAAAAGTTATCTTACTTGCTTTCTCAACTTTGACACCTCCCCCCAACTTACATCAACTTATACCAACTTTTTATCTCCCACTTATCTTCCGAGATTTCCTTTGTCAAGATCATGTCTATCATGCCAGTTCTAATGGTCATGTCTTAGTCCTCATCTTAGTTGATCTTTCAGTAGCTTTTGACACAGATGTTGTCTACCTTCTTCTTTAAACACTTCTTCTATAAACACTCTCCTAGTTTTTCTTCTTTCCCACCAACTGTGCCTTTTTGGTTTCCGTTTTAAGATATTCCTTTTCTTCTCCAGCTCTAAATACCATATAGTATCCCAAGGCTCAGTTCTTGGATCTGTTTTCTATCAACATCAAATCCCTAGGTGATTACATTCAATCTTTTGCTTTAAAGATTACCTGTGTGATGATGATTCTCCAATTTATCTCTAGCTCAACCTCTTCAAAATAGTATATACAAGTACCTACTTAACATTTTCACTTAGATACATAGTAAGCATTTTGGCTTATCTCAACAAAAATCCTGATTCCTTGCCCCATACTGTTTGCAAATCTACTTCTCTCTGTCCCTGCTGATTGCTTGGGCTAAACACCTAGAAGTCAGCTTTGAGTGCAGTGCCTCCCGCAATCCCATCCCCGCAGACTCTCTACCAGCATCCAGTCTGTAAGAAGTTCTGTCAGTTCTATCTTCAAAGTCCATTCCACATATGACCACATCACTCCTCTGTTATTACCATCCTCATCTATGCTTATGTCATTATTCTACTATACTACAATTGTCTACTAACCAATCTCCCACTTCCTTATCACCCCCACTCCCTCCCCCCCCTATTCTGTTTTCCTCAGAGAAGCCAGTATGGTGGAACCAAGATGTAAATCCATTTCTATCTGACTTCAGGCCCAGGCTCTTAATGACTATATCCTACTGCTTCTCATTAGGATAACCAAGAGAGTAAGATCAGGAATTCACTTCCATTTAAATCTTTACTGAATTAAATAGGTTGGCCTTGTATTTCAACATCTTTTTTTTTTCAATCTGGAATAGCCAAAATGGCCATGAGTCATAAACTTGATTCAGATATCCAGCTGAGTACAAAACAAAATTACCAAATACTTCTTAGCAGTCTTTCTGATTCTCAGGTTCAGAAAGTGGGTTCTAAAATCAGTGGCTCTCATTAAACCCAGAACATTTTAACACTCCAAACAGAACCCTTATCCTATCCTGCATCTGGCACTAGAATCAAGACTCTATTTCCTTTAAGAGAAGGTCCACCATGCCCCTAGGCTGGACTGGGTACTTATCTTATGTACTTCCTGTGCTTTCTTCATTGTGTTGTGTTTATGTATTTACTTGTTGGCATCCCCTTGTTTTCACTAATTGGAACTAAGACTGATTCATCCCTAGTTCTTAAATCAGGTACTGACACATCTTAGATACTAAAAAAAATGTTTACTGAATACATTTTAGAAGTTATTTGGAAGGATTTTCTCACTGGTTTCTGCTGGGGAAGCAAGCAGAGTGCCTGAGGTACATGCTGAGCTGGCAGCAGCTGCATTCTCAATGCTGTGGCTGCCCAAGATGGAGAAATCTGCAGTGCTTCTGAGAGAACAGGAATCCTGCATCACAGTAGTGTGAACAAGGGGGGATAAACAATCTCACTAAACACAAAACATCATTTTGGCAAGCCACATTTGGCATGAGTCCCTCTCCCAGAAAATATATTCCTAGAATATATTTACCAGGTCCTCAATTTCCACTTGCTATCTCTCATTCAGTTAATATGTTCTGCCTGTGAGGGCAGGCAGCAGTATGTTATATGCTATATACAAGTACAAAGGAAATAGAGAACAGCTTCTGCCTTTATGATGCAGGAAAGGCATTAAGACAGAAATGAAAATTAATAATATAAGCATATCCCTTAAGGGAGAATTAGAAAACTTAAGGGGTAAGCAGTACAATATAATACAGACCTCTAACAATTTCACTGAAGGAGTGATCTGGGTGGTTTGGAGGAGTTAAGAGAAAGGGTTCTGGAAAAGGGACTGGAAATGGACTTTGAAGAGTAAGTAGGACTACAAGATAGTGAGGATATTTTATCCCAAGACTGATCTCCTTAGGGCAGGGACAGTGTTTTACTTGTCTCTGAATCTTCACCCTTTAGCACAATGTAAGTGTTTAATAAACATTTAATCAAATAATTGATTAAATTAATGACAAAACAGCCTTTACTTAAGTAGAAGCCATAGCCAAATCTGTCAGTGATTTTTATGAAAACTATTTACCCTAAGGGTTTTTATTGATCTAAAACCCAAACAAAACTGAGAAAGGAACTTAACCCATCCTCTTTTTCTCCATCATTTTCTCTGGAAACAGAAAGTAAATCTAGGACCGTGGAGCATCAGAGGTAGAAGAGGTCTAGAGTGACATATGGTCCAAACTCTCACCTTAGACTTGGGAACAGCTAAAGCAACAGATGATCCATAATTACTAAGATTCTGGAGGTACTACATAGTGTTTTGGACAAAGGATTGGTTTTAGACAACTGAGCCAAGTCTGAAACATTTACAATATTAGAAAAAAAATTCTGCTCTTTATACATAAATGTTTCTACATGTTATTACAATAAAGCTAAGGCTCGGAACTATTGAACTATTCCATTAACTTGGTGTTTGAACTCATGAAAAAAGAAAACTACAATCTAACATTTAAAATACAGACAATAAGATTTGAGAGTTACCTCCACTCAATGGCATTCTCCAGAGACTTGAAGGTTTTAGGACGACCGCGCAAGAAGTTCTGCATACTGTTAAGTGCATCCATGGCTGTACCTAGATGTTTCAAACAAAAATTTTAACCACAGACTTAACATATTTTGAGCAGTTACACTTACTGAATCAACTGCATATGTCTGCTCTCAATGACAGCAGAATTCAGTGATGCTTGGGGGGAAAAAGATGCAGTATAAGAAAATTCAGAAGACTGATATAATAGCCAGCTTCCAAGATGACCTCCAATGATTTTTGCCTCCTGGTATTCACTCCCGTGTAGTCCCACCCCCACACTGACTAGGGCTGACTTATATAAGCAATAATGTGACTTCTGAGGCTGGATCATTAAAAAAAAAAAGGCAGGTTTTTTTGTTTATTAAAGTATCACTGATATACAATCTAATGAAGGTTTCACATGAACAACATTGTGGTTACTACATTCACCCATATCATTAAGTCCCCCCACAACACATTGCAGTCACTGTCCATCAACATAGTAAGATGCTATAGAGTCACTACTTGTCTTCTCTGTGCTATACTGCCTTCCCCGTGCACCCCTTACATTATGTGTGCTAATCATATTACCCCTTAATCCCCTTCTCCCTCCCTCCCCACCCTTTTTCCCTTTGGTAACCGCTAGTCCCTTCTTGGAGTCTGTGAGTCTGCTGCTATTTTGTTCCTTCAGTTTTCCTTTGTTGTTATACTCCACAAATGATATACACTCTTATGAAGGTTTCACACGAAACAACAACGTGGTTACTACTTTTACCCATATTACCAAGTCCCCACCCATACCCCATTGCAGTCACTGTCCATCAGTGTAGTAAGATGCCACAGATTCACTATTTGCCTTCTCTGTGCTATACTGTCTTGCCCGTGACCCCTCAAACCATGTGTACTAAACATAATACCCCTCAATCCCCTTCTCCCTCCCTCCCCACCTACCCTCCCACACCCCTCTCCTTTGGTAACCGCTAGTCCCTTCTTGGAGTTTATGAGTCTGCTGCTGTTTTGTTCCTTCAGTTTTGCTTCATTGTTATACTCCACAAATGACAGAAATCATTTGGCACTTGTCTTTCTCCGCCTCGCTTATTTCACTGAACATAATATCCTCAAGCTCCATCCGTGTTGTTGCAAATGGTAGGATTTGTTTTCTTTTTATGGCTGAATAATATTCCATTGTGTATATGTACATCTTCTTTATCCATTCATCTACTGATGGACACTTAGGTTGCTTCCATTTTGTGGCTATTGTAAATAGTCCTGCAATAAACATATGGGTGCATATGTCTTTTTGAATCTGAGAACTTGTATTCTTTGGGTAAATTCCAAGGAGTGGGATTCCCGGGTCAAATGGTATTTCTATTTTTAGTTTTTGGAGGAACCTCCATATTGCTTTCCATAATGGCTGAACTAGCTTACATTCCCACCAGCAGTGTAGGAGGGTTCCCCTTTCTCCACATCCGCGCCAGCATTTGTTGTTCTTAGTCTTTTCAATGTCAGCCATCCTTGCTGGTGTGAGGTGATATCTCATTGTGGTTTTAATTTGCATATCCCTGATGATTAGCGATGTGGAGCATCTTTTCATTTGCCTGTTGGCTATCTGAATTTCTTCTTTGGAGAATTGTCTCTTCATATCCTCTGCCCATTTTTTAATTGGGTTATTTGCTTTTTGGGTGTTGAGGTGTGTGAGTTCTTTATATATTTTGGATGTTCACGTCTTGTCGGATACATCATTTACAAATATATTCCCCCATACTGTAGGATGCTTTTTGTTCTGCTGATGGTGTCCTCTTGCTTTGCAGAACCTTTTTAGTTTGATGTAGTCCCATTTGTTCATTTTTGCTTTTGTTTCCCTTGTCCGAAGAGATGTTTCCAGGAAAAAGTTGCTCATGTTTATATTCAAGAGATTTTTGCCTATGTTTTCTTCTAAGATTTTTATGGTTTCATGACTTACACTCAGGTCTTTTATCCATTTTGAGTTTACTTTTGTGTATGGAATTAGACTGTAATCCAGTTTCATTCTCTTACACATAGCTGTCCAGTTTTGCCAACACCAGTTGTTGAAGAGGCTGTCATTTCCCCATTGTATATCCATGGCTCCTTTATTGTATATTAATTTGCCTTATATATATGGGTTTATATCTGGACTCTATTCTATTCCATTGATCTCTGGGTCTGTTCTTGTGCCAGTACCAAATCGTCTTGATTACTGTGGCTTGATGTTGGGGACCATACCCCCCCAGCTTTATTCTTTCTTCTCAGGATTGCTTTGGCTATTCAGGGTCTTTTGTGGTTCCCTGTGAATTTTAGAACTATTTGTTCTAGTTCATTGAAGCATGCTGTTGGTATTTTTATAGGGATTGCACTGAATCTGTAAATTGCTTTGGGCAGGATGGCCATTTTGACAATATTAATTCTTCCTATCAATGAGCATGGGATGTATTTCCATTTATTGGTGTCTTCAATTTCTCTCATGACTGTCTTGCAGTTTTCAGGGTATAGGTCTTTTACTTCCTTGGTTAGATTTATTCCTGGCAGCTTCTTTTTAAATATTAAATAAAAGTATGGGATGTACATACAGTTGCAATATTAGGCAGCCAAAAAAGATGTTTGTTAAGAGTTTCTGATGGCATGGAAAATCATTATATAATGTCATGTGTGGGCAAAATGGGTGAATATGTCAAAAGGTACAAACTTCCAGTTATAAAATAAGTGAGTCCTGGGGATGTAATATACAGCATGGTGACTATAGTTAATAATACAGTGTTATACATATTTGAAAGTTGCTCAGAGAGTAGATTAAAAGTTCTCATCACAAAACAGTTTAACTATGTGTAGTGATGAATATTAACAAGATGTATGGTGATGATCATTTTGCAAAATATACATATATCAAATCCTCATGTTGTACACCTGAAATACAAAGTTATGTCAACTACATCTCAATAAAAAAAATACTTGGAGTGCCTTTGTCACAAAATAACATTAAAAAAAGATATAAAAGAGGGGCATACTTGATGAGTGAAATCAACAATAAATTAAAACAAGATAACATTCTACCATGGACATCTCTTAGAGAAGTCAGATTTTTTATTTGGTCTACACTAACAAGCTTACCTTCCACAACATCAATCATGCACAGACCTAGGAGGCTTGGCACCAGGTTGGCTGATGCTGTGTGAACTGCAATAGCACCACCCATGCTATGTCCAATCAGCATAATTGGAGGAGGGAGGTCCCCATACATGGCTTCAACCACATTGCCCACATCTCTACAAAGAGAAAGAAAAAAAGGTAGGAATGCTCTCTGACAACACTATAAACATATTTTCTTTCTTTCCTAACTCCTTCCTTTGGTTTGTAACTAATAGTTTCAGGACTATAAAAGTCTACTGGGCCATCTTGTAAACATACCTATATAAATCTCCTAACATGCCCCCTAGTTATCTATACACATAGTTACACATCTAGCCCTTCTGATAAACGGTAGGTAAAGGACTAAAAACCCAAATTTTCTGATTTTCCTTATGTCACATTTTCACTTTTAGTAAAATTACATAAACGCACACCTTTATTTTAAACCTAAGCTCGAAACTGTGGACAAATCATTTAACTGCTCTATGACTCAGTTTCCCCATCTGTAAAGCAGGTAAACAACTTTATTAAGCCTTATTATGTAATGAAATTCAGAGTCACAAGATGAACTGCAGCCCCAGTTTATTTTTAGCTATGTGGACTTGGGATTAGTTATTAGTTATAGAAACTTAGAGTCTCAACGTCTGTAAAATGAAGACAACATCATTTACTATTCTGAATTTCTTTGAGGATTAGCTGAGACAGTGAGTGTGAAACTACTTTGAAAAGAGTAAAGTGCCATACAAACATTAATTATTATATACAGTTTGTCATGTAAAGTTGTTTAAGTATGAACATAAATGTAAGTATAGTGTTCTGAGAAACCAGAGATGTTCAGAGCTTAACTTTTATTGGCTTCTGTCCTAGTCTTTAATTATGAGTCAATCTGTATAACAAAGTCAAACCTTAGAGCTTTGAAAATGAGAACTAAAGCAGAAACTTTGATATTTATTTGCATACAGGCCTTATGACCATAGGAATAGGTAAGTATGGTGTGTTTCTGGAGCTGGCTCTACTGTCTTCTTTTGGGAGTGACTGAGACAGTCAACTTCAAAAGACAGTTTTATCTTGGTGAGTTATCACGACATACCTCCAGCACTCACACAGTGTTAGCCAAATACAGCAGGTATGGATGTAGAGACACAGCCTTTCAAATATGGTCTCTACAGTATCCAGAATGGCAAAGGTAAATATTACTTCTGAAGGAATTAATCTGAAAAATCACCTATAACAATTACAGATATGAACAGGGTAGCTGCAGCATCTGCAGACAATCTGAGTAAGAGATAAAGAGGCCACCCAGTCTATAAGTGAAAAAAGAAACCCAGTAATTTAATTTTACACTGGAATTAAATGTAAGGCTAAAACTTGGTTAATAAAAGATACAATGAGCAAAATAAAAGGGTACTATAGAAAATTACTTAAATCCATGTCTCCTTAAAATATTAAGTTAGAGGGATTCTATGATATCTGCTTTATGCATGGAGGTAGATAGGGTCTGAAACAAACCAACTTAATATTGCATATAAGCATACAAAAGGTGTATTTCATCCAGGTAAAAGGTAGTTATGATCAATCATCATCTACCACTAGGAAAAATCTATTGTTAACTATATTGTTAAGTCAGAGAATTCAGTCACCAGGATTAGTGCCTTACTTGAGACATGTCCTGAAATTCCAGAGAAATAAAAATGAAGTAGTAGGGATTATCTACAAATTTAGTCTGTAACTGGATATACCACAATTTTGGTAGGTGCTTTTTAAGGGGATTCTATTATACTTACTAATAAGAGATTCTATTCCTGAGAAGCAGTACAGTATAAACATAACATAAAAAGGAATATCAGAGTAACCTGAGCTCAAATCTTGGCTCTCCAACTTTCAGTGGAGGTGCATCATAAGCAGGGTTTAGGTTCTGAAGTTGATATGTAAGGCAAGAATGGTGTTGTCAGCACTACTTGAAAAACCCATTAATTGCCCATTAAGTTTGCCAATTTTGAGATTTTTGTTTCACAGAATGACTGAATTCAGAAATCATACAAATGTTCTATTGCTTTGACTATTTAATTTAGCAAGAATCCAACTTACTGGCTCTTCCAATTCTTGGTAATTCTTGTAGATGGTTTTAATCATTTTAACTTTTTGTGCCAGTTAACAACTTACTCTCAGCTCCAATTGGCCTTTCATTGCATGTTCAGCAAAACTGGATATGAAGCCTTTAGGTATCTTTCCTTGGCTATCTGGCACAATGTTAAGCTACGTCAGTAGAGGGCACAGGAGAGACATTACAGAAAGAGAGCATTCCCTGGTTCAAGAGCACTTACTCCACGAGCTCCTGCAGCACACAGCTTCCCAGTGCCCAACTCCTGTAGCACAGGCAGCTAGCTTCTCCAGCACTCCACCCCCCTTTCTCCAATGGTTTTTATCCCCTAGCTTTATAGAGGCATAATTGTTGTATAAAATATAGTACATACTTAATGTATATAGTATATTAAGTTTGAATATATGCACTCATGCTGTCATCATTATGATCAAGTTTCCAAAAGTCCTTGTGTTGCTTTTGCCTGTGTGCACATGTGTTTGTGTAGGGGCGGGGGGGGTGGGGAGGACACTTAACATGAGATCTACCCTCTTAACAAACTTGTAATATACAATATCTTATTGCTAACTGTACAGTGTTGTATAGCAGATAGATATCTGGACCCACCCCCATTATTTGTGCTTGCAGAGTGCCCCTGGTGAGATACCTCCCTGTGAACAACTTTCTCTATAACCTACAGGGCAGATTTCTGGCAAGCTCTGCCAATGTGGCATCAAGGCGTCTTTTCTGCCTTCAGTAAGCCACAATCATGCCTTCTCCAACAAGGTCTTCCATTAGTGTTCTATCTCAGCCTGACCAAATAGCGGCTGCTTCTTACATCTGCTATTCCTTTATTTTTTATTTTCTTTCTTTTTGAATTTTTTCCCAGCTTTACTGAGGTATAATTGATAAATAGAACTGTAATATATTTAAAATACACAATGTGATGATTTTCACAATCAAGTTATAACCCTACATTGTTTAGAGTTCTCTTCTTACTAGCCAATTGCTCATTAGTCCAATCTGCTGTTAAAGAGTTAATAAATCTTCATATTAAACTTTCCCTGTTCAAATTACCCTGTGGTTTCTCTCTCCTAACTGTCCCAGACTAATACATTATATGTTTCCTTAAGGTCCTCAATTCATCCTTTAATTTCCTCCAGAATGTCAGTCAAGCCATAATGACCCTTTAGTCTCGCTGCCTGGCCACTTAGATGATGTTTTCACGTTTTTTGTCAACAGTCAAGAAACCCTTTAAATTTTAAAAATCATTCATAGATCTTTCTATAGGTATCTAACATGTTTCTTTGTTTCAGGATTCATTGTTCTCACATTACAAAGACATTAGGAACAAATGAGGGAACAGATTCTTGATTCCCTTGTCTTCTCAGGCATGTGTTCATTGAGTAGAATGATACTCAAACACTGCTACTTTTCTCTCCTTCCCTCTGCGAAGCACTGTAGTTGAATGATCATAATTCTGGTCTATTAGCTATGTTACCATATACAGTTATTCAACCCATATGAGCTAGTTTCCTCATTGGTAAAAAAAAGTGGTAGTATCTATATTATAGAGTTAATAAATAAGATTAAATAAATAATTCATTCTTAATAAATGCTTAATTTACACTTAATAAGGCCTGGCAGATAGGAAGCACACAAATAGCACCTACTATAACAACAAAACTGGCCACGTGAGTTTGGATTCTGAAGGAAAAACAGGTTACTCTTGTAATTAAAGCTGCTAAAGTAAGAAAGGACAAGATATTTCGGGCCAAAGTTGTTCAAATACTTGAGAGAGTGCATAGGAAAACAGGGTCGTTAAAGGAATCCTACATACAATGTAGGAAAGTGTTTCCCAAACACCAGTCATAAGCCTGGCTGCATCAGATTCATTTATAGAGCTTTACCAAAGTATAAATGCCCAGATTCCACTGGTAAGAAGCCTCAGTAGGTCTGGGGTAGGACCAATTCATCTGAATTTTAATCACTGTTCAGGTGATTCTGGTAAGGGACCAGGTTTGAGAGCCACTGTATATGTTCATTCATCTTTTAGTTTGAGACCCAGGGTATACTTAGTTATTCTTTAATACCTCATTCTATCTATGAAGTTGGATCAAGAATGTGGGTAGGATACATTAAGAACATCTCACGTGACCTCTTGCATACAACTACTTTTCCATGCTTGGGCCCCCAACAGATATGTAGATTCTATTCAACTCTGTCAACAGAAGAAAACTTTTAAAAAGCCAACGCAAACTAAATTGCCTCAGAGAATTTTCAAGCGCTTTATGTGATGACCATCACATTGAATATACAAGAAAGATGGAAGTTTCTTTCAAGATTAAATAGTAAGGAAACACCAGATATAGAGGAAAGATAACAGAAATAAGATTTTCTCTGTGCTAATTATTGTCCAACAATCTCACCAGGAGAGTGATACAGTTATACTACTATTTATAATAGCAATGGAAGCCAGGTGATGTATAAGCAATATCAGATTACTTACTTTGCCATTGTTTCTGCAGACAGGTCTTCGGAATTCTTGACTTTTGTTTCACCTAAAAAGAAAGTATTTAAAGATATACTTCCCAAAGACAGGAATACCAAGAGCAAGAGTATTCTTTAAAAAAAAAATCTCACCTTTTGACAATGAAATAGGGACTTTATAGTTGTATATGATGTGCTTAGCAAGGATTTTCTATGTTACAGACACATCTTTATAGTTGGCCACCCTGGGAGGATAATTACAGTAGCATAGCAATGATTTATCATTCTTCATACATGACCAGTATCAGAATTTGGTTACATTAAAGGATATTTTCTTAGCTAAACAACAAAAAATACATATATGTAACTCTTAACATGTATGTATATGTGTATGTGTGTTTATAAATAATTTATAAAAACTAGAATCTAGGACTCCCCTCAAAGTGCTCAAACGGAACAGAGCAGGTTATTTTATAGCCACACTGAAATTTACCATATTTAACACTATTCAAAGGGCTTGGCAAATATATTGAGTCAGTGACTAATTAAGAACTTCACTCACCATGACCTCGCAGATCCAAAGCCACAATCCTACATTGAACCCTACTAATGATCGCTGCCTAGGAGGAAAAGGAAAAGTAGTAAGGTACATCTGGGTTGGCAAATCTTTCCCCAGTACCAATGAAAATTTTGTTGAATGAACTGCTATTAGAATTCAAGAATCTCAAGAAAATCAAAAGACTTCCCATTTTTCAGTAAAATTTTCAAAATCACTCTTGCTTTTTTGATACATACTCTGGTTCTCTCCCAACTTCAAAAAATGGCTTTTTCTACTTAAATCCCTCTTTAAACCATAACTCTTCATAGATTTTCATTAAACACAGAGTAAGCACCTCTAAGCAATGACCCTCTAAACTCTGCTATTACCTATGATTTCAACCATATTCCTTGGTTAACTTTTTCCTACTCTGAAAGGAAATTCCTAGATAAGGACCATGTGCCAGTTTATATCATGACTCAGGACATCAAAAATATGTGACATTCAGATCATGAAATAACACTGAAAGCAGTACAAGTCATGAAACCTACCAAAGATTCATTTAGGATAAATACAGCAGTGTCCACAAGCTTGTACCTCAGTTAAATAAAAATATATTTAAAAAGAAACCATAATATCACAGGAAGGTACAATTTTAGTGGTTTAAATAAACATGAAATAATTGGGGATTTTTCACAAATGAACTAGATTCTTTGACAATAATACATCACAATTAGTGTTTAGTAAATGTCATCAACATTTTTTAACTCTTAAAAATAAAAGGGGACAACAGTCTAGCCTAGCACTCATGTTTATTTTATGAATAAGGAAACAGGCCAAGAGAAAGGAAATATTTGCTCAGGGTCATATAACAGGTTAGCAGTAAAAACAGAATCATTATTAAGATAAGTACCAATAGTCAATGTATAACACAAAACAAGTCAGATTTCTTAAATCAAATTTCCCCTTATTTTATTTTTAAGTGATTAAATATATCTTGAATGTATTCTCATTATAAAATGTTGAGAATATGGAAAATTATTAAGAAAGAGAGGAGAAACACTCCACCTTTGATTTGCCATCCAAATATAGTCCCTGTCATCTCTGGGTATTTCCTGTGACCTCTCCTCCATCCCCAGCTTTATTGAGATATTATTGACAACATGGAAGTTGAAGGTGCATAATCAGATGGTTTGATGATTACCAAATAAGGTTAGTTAATACATCCATTCCCTCATATAATTACCATTTTTGTGTGTGTGTGGTGGTAACATTTAAGATTTACTCTTAAAAAACTTCAAGTATACAATACAGTATAATCAGTTATAGTCACCATGTTGCACATTAGCTTGTCAGAACTGTAAAATGTATAGATACCTGGCCCTTGCCCCAGATCGCTGAAATCTGAATTTCTGGTGGTCTAGTGTCGGGGCAGCAGTATTTGCCAAAGCTCCTTATGTGACTCTGTCATGTAGCCAGAGTTGAGAACCACCTGCTCCAATTTTAAACTTGGCTCCATCATTTACTAGATGTTTGGCTCTGGGTAAATTACTCAGTCTCTGTAGAATGTGCTGTGTAATATGATGAAGTCTTTCCGGGAAGGAAAGCGCGGTAAGGAGAGACCGTCCATCCACAGCCTCACCGCACCGAGTGCTGACCTACTGCTGCCCTTGCTGCCGATGCCGCCGCAAACCCGCCGAGGGTGGTGGGGGCGTCCAGCTCTCCAAGAGCAGCTTTTCACCCAGCCATTCACCGGGGCCAAGCCACACTCCGAGACAGGATCTGGAGCAGCTGCAGCTCTGCCAATCCATTTCACAGGGCCCCAGGTCAATCTAATGTGCAGCCGAAGTTCAGCCTAGCCCTTGACCCCAGAATAAGAAACAAGACTGGAAGTATGATCTGGATAGTAGTAACATTTTCCTATATCTTTTGTTCTCTCACCAAATCCTTTCCTTGAGAAGTAGGCTGGGAAAATAGCCTAATTTGGTGAAGGTAGGGAGAAACAGATGTCCGCCCAGACACATGATTTCCTCAAGCTTTAAGTATTTTGGCTAATTTGATTAGTCAAAAGTGGTTATTCTTTTATTTTACTTTATATATTTCTCATGATAGTAAGGTAGTCTCATTTTTATAAGTGTGTCAGTTATTTATATTTCTCCTGTGAACTGCCACTTTGTATTGCTTGCTCATTTTTCTATTGGCTTGTCTTTTTCTTACTGCTTTGCAGGAATTTTTTAATGTACTGAAAATATGAACCCTTTGCCTATTACTCATATTGCACATATTTCAAATCCTTTTTACCTAGCCCATAGCTGTGTTTTAACTTTAAGGTATCTTGCCTCAAGTTTGGTTTTGGCAAAGTCAGATTTATCAACCTTTCTCTTACGGCTTTCACTTCTTGGGGCTAACTTTAAGAACACCTGTCTCAAGATCATATATGAATGTTCTTATGATTTGTTTTTTAAATTCAGTAGTTTAATCCAGTTGGATTATTATTCTATTGCATATTAAATTTTTTATACATGGGCTTATTTCTTGATTCTTTCTGTCAATATCATACTTTTGATAGAATTGTAGAGTGTTTTGATATCTGAGAGAGCAAATCCCCGCTCTTGCTCTTTTTCAGTAATAATTTCAAACACCAAAATAATCTTGGTTATCACTGGGCATTTATTCTTCTGTGTGAACTTCAGAGTTTGTTGATCAAGTGTCATGAAAACTCCCACTGAATTTTAACAAGTTAGAGTCATACAGGAACATGCTTTATTTCTCTATTCAGGTTTTCCTTTATGTCCTTCTGTGAGGTTTTGTTTTCTCCATAAATGTTTAATAAAAAAATAAGGCTTGTTTGCAGGTATTTTATAGTTTTGTTGCTTTTATGAACAGGATCATTTTTCCTATTATATTTCCAAATTAGTAAGGGCTAACATGTAGGAAAAGTAGGGTTTTTATATTGACTACGTATACTATGGCTTAACTAGTAGTTTGTCAGTTTATTTTCTTTGATTTTCTAGGGAGACAATATTTACAAGTATGATAATACTCTTTTCAAATTGTTAAAACATTTTTTTCTTGTTTTCTTGTTTGGCTAGACCTCCAGTATAATGTTGAAAATAGCACCCTTATCTCCCTGACTTTAAAAGGAAAGTGTCTAATGTTTCACTACTAAGTAAATTTATGTAATTTTCTGGTATATAAACTTCATAAAGTTAAGGAAGCTTTTCTTTTCATCTGTTCCTACAGGGTTTTCAACATGAGTGGGTATTATATTTGAATTGATTAGGTTTTTTTTTGGTATCAAGTGAGGTGAGAGATTAACTACACTGATAGATTTTCTAATGCTCAACCATTCTCACATTCCTGGGATAAAACCAAGTTGGTCAGAGTGTCCTATTATTTTACTACATGTTGGATTCAATCTGCTGTTATTTCATTCAGGATTTGCATCTATGTTATATCCAAGATTGGCTCAGTTTTCCTTTTGTCATTGCCTGGTTTTGGTATTAGACCTATACTACCATCTTAAGTAAATTGGGCAGTTTAAAACAGTACTATTCTAAGTAGTGTTTTTACAAGGCAAATTTTTTAACTGAACTTTCTCCTTTTGGGGAAAAAAATGAACATTCCTCAAGGTATCAAATATTTAGAACTGAGTTATACAAGAACAGCCTTTATTAAACTAGTCTCCCTGCCTCTATTTGTGTCTCCTGTCCATGCTATCATCTATACTAGTATCTTGATTATTTTAAAGGTCTTCAATAGCTTCCCATTGCCTAAAACAGTGACACTCAATTACAAGTAGGTAGAAGTGTATCGAAATGTTCAACTGCCCAGAACTTTGTAATCTGGATGTGTCTGCAATTGTTTCAAGAATAACCTCCTTTCCTAATCTTGACATGCCTAAAATAAGTTTAATGTGGATGGGGGAAGTGTTGTTTAAAAATAGCCCTCTCTATTATTACCCTGAACTAAAGGATAAAGTGCAGTTCCCTAACCAGGTATACAAGGCCCTCCCATAATTCTGCCCCTATGATCTCTCTACTCACCTCATACTTTATACATACTCAAGCTACTTACAACTTCCAAAATACTTCACTGTTACACTCTTTACTGCCTTTGCACTTCTCTCTCCGTGGAAGGCTTTCTCTACTAATCCAACTTCTCTCAAGTCTTTAAAACCCAGGTCAGATGTCTTCTCTCTTATGAGACTATCCTTATAGTCCCCTCAACAGCACCAGAGTTAATCATTCCCTGTTCCGTTACTTTAGTATCTTGTTATAGACGCTGTGAATTCATCTAAAACTAAGTGCTTAAGTCAAGCACTTTGTCAAGAACCTTCCATCTTTTGTTTATTCTTACAATTATTCTAATAACTAGGTGGTATTACACTCACTTTACAGATTAAGAAACTAATGCTTGATAGATTAGACTGTTTTGAGATTCAAATCCTAGCCTGAAAATTCCTTAACATTGATGAAAGCTTCTTAAAATTATTTGCATACATGTGCCATTTCTATTTTTCCTATCTTCCCCACTAGACTTAAAACATCATACAAACAAGAGGACAGGATATATGTTTAATTCTCCATTATATCCACAGCACCTAGCATAATGCCTGGCACAGAGCAGGGATTTAACAAGTATTTCCTGATTGGCTGATCTTATTAAAGAATGAATGCTCATTTTTCTATACTTAGTAAGCCAGCACAAAATCTGGATTACAGAATATACCCAATTAAGTATTTGCTAACATGATCTGAAATAACTGGAAGAAGAAACTGGAATTAGCAGATACTTCAGATTCAATTCTTGGCTTTAATCAATTCACATTTGGTTGGTCCCAGGTCCCTCAAGGTACCAAAGCTGAAAACAACTGGAGCCTGGCAAAATCTGGCCTGCTGAGGCTGTATGTGCTAATAAGCTTCTGCTGCTCCTTTCCTCTCAGTCATACTTCAATTTCTACTCAGCTCTGGATTCTCTCACAGCAATTAGGCAGTCTGTTTTACCCTTGACAGGAGAGGGCTACAGAAGCCCTAAGTATTACCCACTACATATGATCAACATGATTATTACAGTAATAACTACAGTAATAACTAATTTATTGGATATAATCAAGGAATAAAATTCAAAAAATTAACTTTCTAGAAATCTAAAGCCTACCCTCCAAAATATCCTAATTTCCCTCCATTAGTTATAACCCTTTGATAGTTTCACAAAATAATTGTGTGTGTGTGTGTGTGTGTATATATATATACATATCTTTTTTTCTGTTACTAGAGCCAAAGTAGAAATGTTTTCTCTTGATAGTTAATAGGACTTCTGGTGAATCTCTGGGTCACCCCCACCCCCCAAAAAACTCCACAAAACATTTATGTGGAAAATGGGTTCTACTTAGGTTCCAAAGATATTACAGAATGATAGATAAGAACTCTGAAGGATACATTCACAATTAAATCCTACAGTATGCACTGTGCTGGTATACTACCAAGATGACGCTCACTTTTCCTCTGTAGAAGACTGGGGCTGCTTTGAAATACCTAATCATCAGAAGTTCTGCCTTATGTGTGTCAAAAATATGTCTCTCTGGTTTCTTCCCTGAGTCTGTACTCTTAGACAGTACAGAACTGGTCTTCAGAGAAACATGCACAATGGAGGTGGGCAGAGGTAGGTTTGGTGCTGTCAGTGGCTATGTTGAGTTCTCGAAATTTCACTGTTCTCATCTGTAACCTCACAGAAATACAGGAAGTAGTAAATGGAATTATGCACACAAACACTTAGCACAGTACCTGGTGCACAGTAAATGTTTAAAAGATACAGCTGATTTTTCAAATATTCTTATAGCTAAAAGCATATATAACATCTCCCAAGTCTTTCCTTTTTTCAGGCCAAACACTTTCCGTTCCTTCAACTACTCCTTGAATGCTATGGTTGCAAGTACTCTAATCCTGCCTGCTCTTTTCTGGACAACTTCTCAGACAGTACAGAACTGGTCTTCAGAGAAACATGTTCACAAAATAATTGTGTGTGTGTGTGTATATATATACATATCTTTTAACTTGTGGGTTCCAGAACTGAATACAACCTTTGAACAGAAAACAAACTTTTTCCTTTGAAAATAGTTTCCATTAAAGAAAAAAAAATCTTTAAATTATGAAAGTAATAAAAAACATACAACTGGAAGAAAACCTAGAAAACAGAAAGGCAGGAAAAAAAAATATCACAGACTTTTACTTTCGTGTCCAGAATGGTTTTAAAAGTTTGTATAAGGTTGTCTTATAGGTACATCCAGTTTATTTAGTCATTAACTTTTTGTTGGACATTGGAACTGTTAATTTTAAACAAAATGGTTTTCTTCCATTTGGTATTATTTCCTAAGAACAGATTCCTAGAACTACAATTTCTGTGTCAAACAGTATAAATATTTTGATGATTTAGTCACAGTGCTAAATTACTTTCCAAAAGAGCGCTATCTATTTACAATGCCACCAGCAATGTTTAAAGGTATTTTTTTCTAGTACATTTGCCAACTCAGGGTTTGTTCTGAAAAATATTATTAATTTGATTATATAAAAAAGGTACCTCCTATGATCATATCTGATTACTAGTGAGGACAAATGTTCTCATGTCTGCTTGCTCTCCATGAACGGTCTCATTATGTCCTTTGACCTGTGTCTCCTGGAGTTTGGGATTTTTCCAACCATATTATACAATTTCTTTATGTATCATCCGTATGTAAATGACTTACTGTCATTTGATAGTCTTTAGAATAATTACATACTTCTCTGCTTTTTTAAACAGAATACAATAAACAAAATTTAACCTTTTCTTAATTGTTCAGTGTTGGCATTAACTTACTCAAGGAACAACTACTGAGCGCCAATGCCATGACAGGCCCTGTGTGCTGGACATATAAGAGTGAGTTAGGTGCAGTCCCTGCTCTCAAGAATTTAACAATTTAGCGTCATGAAAATCAATTGCAGTTGTTCGTCTCATCCTTTGGCTGTTAGTATACTTGTCCTCTTGCTATGCTAGTGCCTTTCCGCTTTTATTTTATTGCTTTACCAATTATTATCTGGGTGAAGTTCTGAGGGAAACTGTGCTTCTCATGATTATAAGGTACATGGGCTTCTTCCTGCTGTTTGCCACAGACATGTTCCAGTGCTTGAGGAAATATGACCTCTGGAGTCAAGTCAATTGCTAAAGCACTAACTTCTATATAGCCATTTTTATTTTCAAAGCACTATCACATATAAACTCATTCTGTGGGCTGGTACACTATCAGGTATAACAACAAAAAGGGTAGGTAAGTTTAACCAGCCAAAGATCAAGCTATTAAGCTAACTAAGTGACAGGGAATTCCCTTGGTTATACAAGTAAACCAGGTAAGTGATTGGGACCTAATGATCTATCTATAAAAGAGTTCCATAAAGTGTGGGATGCTAGCAGGTATTTTAGAAAAAAGGAACTGAGTGGTCAAATCCATTTAAAGACACAGGTTGCAATTAATAGATTTACTTAGAAGAACATCGTAAAGACTTTAATAATAATATATTGATATGTAGAGTAAGTTTCTAAGAGAAGGACATTATATGTAGTATTTCTCAAATTCATTTAGTCACCAAAATTCCTATTAATTTCTCATGGAATCTGTAATTTATACAATATACTCTGGTAAAAGAAGAACTAGCAATATCCTCTACAGTGACAAGTATACTAATGTCACCAGCTATTTTTCAGACACCTTCTCAATGTCAGGCACTTCCCATGTTACTTCATTGTTCCTATCTTTGGGATAAAAATATTTAATATCAATACATGTCAACAAACACCTTATTATAATAATATTTGTACAAGGCTTAATAATTTACACTTTCATATCATTATTTTACATCACCTTCAAAGAAACCTTGAAGTGTAAGGAGACTGTATTTGGAGAATAAAGGCTTACGTGGCTTGCTCAAGGGCTTAAGTCGCTTCTTCAAGGATATATTACTAGTACTGGTAAAACTGGAACTAGAAGGTACATCTTCCAACTCCTACTTCACTGTTCTGTTCCTTAGTGTCAAAGCAAAAGCTTTTATTGAAAGTCTGTTCTAGCCCTACCTAGATCCCTCATCTCTAAGGACTCTGAATGCTCAAATAGGTACCATTAGCTCTGATTTTGCTCTCAACTCCTAGAGAGCTACTGCAAAGTTCAAAGAATATATGAGGTTACCTCCGGCCTACATAGGTAATTCTTATCATAATTTTATAAAATTTGTGACCCATTAAGTACTGTCCTTGGAATAAAGCTTTTCCTATCCACAGACTACTTTCTGGCAAATTTCTTATGAGGCAGAGCCTGGAATCACTGTCCCCTAGCAAGTTTTCAGTTGTGTCAATGAGACATGTCAATTAAGATGGTGCCTCTTTCCCCACCCCAATCACACATCTCTTTCCTTCCATATCCCCAACATATTAGCTGCCCAGTGACAGTGGGCAGAGCCATGCAAATTATGATACATGAGCCCTTTCTGGTGAATCTGACCTTGGTTTATGGCAACCAGAGTAAATTTACTACTAGATAGCTACTACATTAGGTTGCTGTTACTTGTTCAGTCAAAAAACTTTCCTTGAGCATACAGCATGTGCAGGTATGAATAAGCTGTGTTCTTTGCCTCCAAAAAAGCTCACAATATAGTTGAGGAATGTAAATGGCCAAAGCTATGCTACTAAGGACCTGAAATGTGGCTAGTCCAAACTGAGATGTGCTGTAAGTATAAAATACAAACTAGATTTCACAGACAGTACAATAATAATGTGATATATTTCATAGTAATTTTTTATACTGATTACCTGTTGAAATGGTATTTTGGATACCATGGTTAAATAAAATATTTATTATTAAAATTAATTTCACCTCTTTCTTTTTATCTATTTGAGGTAACCCTACTAGGAAATTTAAAATTACGTATGTGGCTTGCAGTATATTGTTACTGGACAATGCAGGTCTAGAGCCTGGCACTAATGGGCAAATCATACAGCTACGTCCTAAAGAGAAAGGAAGCAGCAAACAAGACAGGAGCCAAATCATTTAAATCACTGCTGAATAATAGTAATGGCTGAATCATTTAACTCAGACATTTGGGACACAAAAAGCAGTAAGACATTATCCCTGTTCTCAAAGAATTCAGTCTGACAGAGAAGTCCCACTGCCAGGAACAAAATGGTATGTTTAGGGCCCTCGTCAACAACACAGGCATCGTCTCCAGGTATCCAGTGCTGTGCTCCGACTTGCTCCCATTTTGTCCTTCAGACTCCCTAGTGGTAAATAGAGGAAGTACGTATATCTGTTTGATACAAACAAGAAGAGATGGCAGTTTCATTTTAGATAGGAATGTTGCTAGTATCTTCTTTAGCAGTATCTCTCCTTGCACATAGGTTGTCTCATCCCAGAGTCAAGGCTATTAGGAATATCTACAACTGGCAGCATTCACACAGACACATATTCTTGCTTTAGACCAGGGTATCATCAACCAAATATTATTTACTTCCATAGTAGCTCACAAGTACCATAAAATATAAAGCAGGATTTAAAAAGAGAAGGAACATTTTCCAAACATTCATGGGACATCTGCATGTGTAAATACCAAAGCAGGTTCTACAAGGGAGACAAATAAAGGACAAACATTCCCTCTGTCTAAAGAGCCCAAATAGAATATGCTTGTTTATCCATTATTTAGATCACTGAGATACAGAACCCACTTTTAACAAAGCACAAATTCTATCCCCCTCACCTCAATGCAATATGTATAGAACATTTTATAAACTGTTTGAAGAATTCATGCACTAAAGCAGCCTACCCAGTTAAGAACCTCTAGTTTAAAGAACTGGTTAGGCTAATCAAAAACATCCAAAAGTAAACAATGATTGCACTAACATCAACTTCGACTATCAACTACTTACCGTAAACACAGCCCAGGAAAGGGCAGAATGGCCTCCTCCATGCAGAAGGAGTAGGACTGGACCCTCTGAACCACTCTTATAAACTCGAAAAGTGTATGGACAGTTAAAGATAACATATCTAAGCTTTGCTCACTGAAGTCATTGATTATTTAGTCATAATAATACTAATTAGAAAACTCAGGAAGCACCAAGCTATATGCAAAGCTACAGACTTTCAAACTTAAGAGACACTTAAAAGTTTCTGAGACACCAGAACTCTGTTTTTGAAGTGCGGAGCCAATATGACTTTTTCAATGGAAAAAGAAAGATTCCCTTTGCCCTAATGAGGACATAGGCCCAGGCTTCTAGACGCTAAACCAATTCAACTCATTTGAATCATTAAACCTTCCTCTAGGCCCTTAAGAGATGTTACCAATTTCAGGAATTTAATGTTTAATCCCTTCCCCATACATTACACAAGTATAGCCAAGTAAGATCTAGCATAGATTTATAGGTAATATACCATGCTGTACAAAGAACAGGTGGGGAATAAAAATGAAATAAACAGAATAAAAGAACATTCTGGAAATTACACAAATCTTCTAAGACAATATTATAAGCTTACTAAAGAACAGTTCATTTTGCAAAGGATATATCCTTGCCAGTTTCATTCTCTACTTCTACATCTTCCATGGACTCAAAGTACTGACTCCAAGCAACCGGGGAAAAGTCCCGCTTTCTTCCAGGGCTAAGGAAAAAAGAGAGGGAGAGAGTTCAAGTAAAAAATAGTTATTCATGAAAAGATGGAATCTTCTTTTTTATTGTAATTTTGGTGAAATCTCTAGGTTTACTTAAAAAATTTTTTTTTTAATTAAAGTATCGTTAATATACAATCTATGTAGCTTTCAAATGTACATCACAGTGGGAAAAGAAATCTTAATCAACAAAAGCTAAATGTAAATCTGATATAAAATAACAAAGGTATTTTAAAGATATGAAGAATTTTCATACACAAAGTATCACATTAAAAATGTTATGAAAAGCTCTAATACAGACTTAAAAGTATAAATTTTAGGAAACTCATTAGTGGACTTTAATCACAAATATATTCCATGTATATACATACCACAAAACCTGCTAGTGCTCTCTCCTTGTTCTTTGCTATAGGCTCACTCCTATCCTCTCAACCCACTTTAATATCACTCCTGCCTGCTACAACCATTTTTTATCACTATTGCTTCTTCATACCTTTAATCCCTCACATTCATGCTTTTTAAATCACTTCCCAAACAATTAATATACAACTTTCATAGAAGGCAAACTGGCAATATCAATACTTTTATTTTCTAAGAGTTTACCCACAGGGATGCTCACACAGAAGTTAAATGGCTACCTATTCAATGTAGTATTGTAATAGAGAAAAACTGGAAACAAACTAAGTATCCATCAACAGGTGACTGACTCAAATTGTGGTACACAGAAACAATATTTAGTTGTAAAAAGACGAAAACAATTACATACTAATAAAATTATATATGGATAAGATACACTGTTAAGTGAAAAAAATGATGCACATACTACTGTTGGCATAAAAATGGAAATATGTATATATATATAATAGCTTATATATGTGCTTCCAGATTATCTCTGGAAGAATACTGATATAACACTGATGGTATCCTGTAAGAGAAACTGTGATTGGGAGATGAGAGGGACAATTTTCAATGCTGTCCCTTTCTATTTTTTTATTTTTGAACCATATATTATTTAAAAATATACAATTCTTCTTCCCAGTAATGGAGGATATTCAGAATTCTATTAGCAGCAAAATGTTAACTTCCTACCTGACATCTTTCTGTATATGCCATGGGGCCAAATGGAAAATGTACAAGGTATAATATAAGACAAAGCCCCTTTTAAAAGCTTAAGTTAATACAAAAGTATTCTAGATTGACTATAATACTGGAAAGAATTACAATGGAATAAGTGGCAGTCAGGTATGCATTCTTTGAACAGTCAAGCATTTACTGAATACTTTAACTCTCTTTGCCTCAGATTGTTGTGACAGAATAAAATACCTTTTAAAATAATCTAATACATCTGGCACTTGGAAGTTGCTCAGTAAGTAGGTAATCTTATCTTCTGACAGAAAAACTACCTCTGTGGAAGTAAACTACAACTTCAGCCTAGACCTTTTTTTTTTGGTTTACTGGTTGCACTTGAATTCATATTGGGAAACTAAAAGCAGAACTTTTTTTGTTGTTTGTTCTTAGCTTTTCCTTTTTTCTTTTAATTGAAGTTTAATTGGTATATATACAATCTTATATTGCTTTCAAGTATACAACACAGTGGTTCAACAGTTACTCATATTATTAAATCCTCACTCCCACTAGTACAGTTACTGTCTTTCTGTAACATAGGAAGATGTTACTTACACCTTCCCCACCTACCCACCCCAAACCCTCCCCCATGGTAACCACCTGTCACTTCTTAGTATCTATGAGTCTACTGCTGTTTTGTTCATTCTATTTTGTTTTTAGATTCCACAAATAAGTGAAATCATATGGTATTATCTTTTTCCACCTGGCTTATTTCACTTAGTGTAATGCCCTCTAGGTCCATCCATGCTGTTATAAATGGCAGGATTTCTTTATTTTTTATGGCTGAATAATATTCCATCACAAAAGCAGAAGTTTTAATTCTACTTACTCATTAGTTAGTCACTCACAAATCCACTTAGGTACATACTAATTTGAGTATAGCAACCACAACATGGCATGCCAAACATGTTATAATGGATTCTAAGTATCCATGAATTTTGATGTCTGTACCTAGGATATCATCATAGTAATAGTATATAACATTTACTGTGCATAGCAGTGAATTGCTGTACCAAGTAATTTACAGGCATGATCCCATTTAATTCTCAACAAACTTCGAGAAATTTTATCCCCATTTCCCAGATAAAAGACAAAATATAGAGATACAAAGTTAACTTGCCTAAGGTTAGACAGGTGTTGAGTGTCAGTGACAGGATCACTCCTCAAAGCCTCTGCTCTTTATCCCAACACTATGTCAGATTCCGTTTTTCCTTTCTTATTTGTGCTTCTGAAAAGTAATAAGGCTTTCAAGCATATTATCAGAGGTGTCCTTTTCGAAGTCTAAATATGGCTGAATGTGCCAAAGCCACAGAAACTTTCCAAGTTGGCCAGGTACCAGTTAATGAAAAATTACTTCCTATAAACAGAAGTTATTCCTAAGAGAACACCCTCTACTTCCAATTTTCTTCTTCAAAAAAAAAAGTTCCAAGGACTACCCAACTTAAAACAACATATGAGTAATTCATCTTTGGTTAAAGATCCAATGATCTGTACTTCCAAGGTTGCTCCTAATCCCAGAGAGATTTTTCTGGCATACTCCTTAATACCTTCATTTGTACGTGTATTGTTTATACACTCCACAAATTCAGCTAATTTTGCAACTAATGTTAGACATGAAGTAGATAACAAAGACCTTACATTAATCTTTATATTCTAGTGAGAGAATACTCTTATTTTAGAGATATGGTTTTGGTTCTTTTTAAAAGGAGTTTGCTCCTTATTCTTTTATGCCTATTTGATGGCCATTACAGCCTGAGTAGGCTTTTAGTTATGATTTTTTTTAATTTTGGTATCATCAATGTACTTACATGAGCAACATTATGGTTACCAGACTCCCCCTATTATCAAGTCCCCACCACATACCCCATTACAGTCACTGTCCATCAGCATAGTAAGATTCTATAGAGTCACTACTTGTCTTCTCTGTGTTATACTGCCTTCCCCGTGTCCCCCCACCCCCCCCGCTATATTATGTGTGCTAATCGTAATGCCCCTTTTTCCCCCTTATCCCTCCCTTCGCACCCATCCTCCCCAGTCCCTTTCCCTTTGGTAACTGTTAGTCCATTCTTAGGTTCTGTGAGTCTGCTGCTGTTTTGTTCCTTCAGTTTTTTTCTTTGTTCTTATACTCCACAGATGAGTGAAATCATTTGATACTTGTCTTTCTCCGCCTGGCTTATTTCACTGAGCATAATACCCTCTAGCTCCATCCACGTTGTTGCAAATGGTAGGATTTGTATTATTCTTATGGCTGAATAATATTCCATTGTGTATATGTACCACATCTTCTTTATCCATTCATCTACTGATGGACATTTAGGTTGTTTCCATTTCTTGGCTATTGTAAATAGTGTTGCATAGTTATGATTTTTTTAATGAATTAATTACTGACTTTTTTCTCCATGGTATCATAATTGAAGAAGTCTGAAGTAAAGAGAACAACTTTCAAAAGCATAGCAAAGTTAATTTATACTTTAAAAATTAGGATTTATTTACCAAAAATCTATTATATGTATTAAGCTGGAACTGGGGTGGGGTGATAGAAGATGCAGGGATAATTATAAAAGTAGTGAGACAATGTCTCTGCTTTCAAGAAGCCTATGTCATATACATAAACAGTCTAACATAACAAACAGAGTTAAATACCCTAAGAGGTATGGCTAAAGTGCTGTGAATGTTCAAAGGAAAAACAAAGATTATTTTCAGCTGGCAAAATAAGGATCCAGTATGGGACATGTCACAGGGAACACTTTATTTGGTTTTGATTAAAAACAAACGAGTAATAAAAATAGCTGACTGCAACAAGGTAAGAGTAAGTACAGTAGTTTTGCAAAAGAAACTGATACAATTAAAAGCAAGTAGTGGGGAAAGAATAATATTAGATATAATAAAGTGGGGGAATATATGTTCTTTTCTGTTATCTGTGTGTTATGGTCCAAAAGTCAGATAGGGTTTGGATGGTATTACAGAAAGTGAGAAGCCAATAAAACATATAAATTAAAGTATTTTAGAAAGATCAATATGGTGAAAGGTACAAGATGAACTTGATACTGGAAAAGAAATATGTTGGCAACTACCTGGTTAGGAGAAGATGGGAGTCTAGGTGGGCAATAGAATTAGAAAGAAGAAAACATAGAAAAACCTTTCAAAAGGCAATCAACAAATATCAGAAATGTTCAAGATATGGAAGATAATTGACAGTAGAATCAAACTCAATTCTAAAGTTTTGAACTAGAGAGAGATGAATTATTAAGTTGTAAATTTGTAAATAAAAATTACTTTGGGAAGCAAATATATACAGATTTTTTGAGGTTGGAATAAAGTTTATTTCAAAACAAAATAAGTATGTAATTTCCTCCAACCTCTTCCTAAGTGGAAGGAGTCTGGCAGAGAAAGAACAAAGGAATGCCACAAGAGACTAAAGGAAATATGGCTTCTGTCTACACCACACGAATCAATGTGTTTATGGACCCTTGCTATTATTACAGACTTGTTCAGAATCTGACAAATGCTTTGAAACATACTCTAGAAAAAAGTTCACACAAATATATTTTGCATACAAGTCCACTGGCTTTAAGAAATCCATCTATGAATTCCAAATTAAAACCCTTGGCATATACCTTGACCTTAATAACCTCTTTCCAGCAGAAAGAGGAAAAATAAAAAAGGAAGCAAAGAATAAGGAAATACTGCACCCTTAACACTTCCTAAACCTAAATTAATTTTCCATCTGCTAACAACTAGTTTGTTTTCATAACCCAGTTCCGCCTTTTTCAATTGTGTGAACTTGGGCAAGTCACTTAACTTGTCTAAACCTGAGCTTCTTCATGTCAGATGGGGTTGTATTACAAATTTTATAGGGATTTTATGAGGGTTAGAGTAGCCTTCTTATCCCTTGGCTACTCTCAAATTAGATTGTTGTGTTTTTTATCATAGAACTAATCATTTTCTAAAATTAGTTTGTTCCTGTATTTGTTATTATCCTCCAGGTTCACTCCACCTAATTTGTTACTAATATGAGATCCATAAGAGATATCTGTTCAACAATGTACTCTCACAGCCTGACATATTGACACATCTGTTGACATGAAATGAGCTATGTGCATAAAGCCTAGTGTCTCTATGAGCATTTACTATGATTATTATTATTAATAGGCTTTGAGGTTAATAAACAGGTTCCTCCTTACTGAAACTCATAAGGTTTCCAGTAAAAGGAAATGGGACACTCAAAGCCACACTAATCAAGATTGTGGTGCAAGTATGAGAATAGACATATAGACTGATCAGACAGAACTGAGAGTCCAGAAATAAGCTCTAATATTTACAGCCAATAGATTTTCAACAAAGGGGCCAAGACAATTCATTGGGGAAAGAACAGCCTTTCCAACAAATGGCGTTAGGATAACTAAAAAGTTTTTTTAAAACTCTACAGTTTTTATATTATGGCTGTGTATAGATGATCTTAGTTTAAGTTCCATTTCCAATAGTTACAAGCTTTGTGACAATTACAAGTTAACCTCTGCCTTAATTTCCTCAACTGTAATCTCTGGAAAGTAATTACAAATAGGTACATAATAAGTGTTTCATAAATGTTAGTTGTTACAGAAATACCGTTCACAGCTGAGCCACATAATATACTAATTACCTATTTTCTTATACAACTTTTTCCTTTTTCCAGAATAATCGTCTCTCATTTTGTTCACTTTGTGTTCTATTAAAGTATCATAAATTGATGCCTAAAACCTTTTTATGGGCAAAAGACATTTAATAAGGCATTTCACCAAAAAAAGGAAACACAAAGAACCCACAGACATATGGAAAAGCCCCCAATTTAACTCATATCAGAGACGTAAAATTTTAAATCACATTAAGGTATCATTTCATACCCATTATGTTGACGAACACTAAGAAACCAGATGCCACCAGGTATTGCTGAGGATCTGACTCAGATGGAACTGTCATCCACTGCTGGTAGGTGTGTAAATCAGAAAACTGTTTGGAAAACAGTGAGGCACCACCTGGGAAAACTGAATAGGTGTCCTTTAATCTAGTAGTTTCAGTTTATACAGAAACATCTGCACACAGGCACTGAGATACACATAAAAGGATGTTCACAGACAAGTTACATATAAAATGATGTTCAGAGAAGCATTTCCATAAAAGAATAACAAGCAAGCAAAAATGTATATCATCAGTGGAATATATAAACTGTGAATATATATATATTCAGACAGCGGAATATAGCATAGCAGTAAAGATGATGTGCTAGAATTATATGCAATAATGGATGGATCTCAAAAATATTTAGAGAATGAAATAAGCACAGGAGAATAAATGCAGTATAACTCCATTAATAATAAAGTTCAAAAATGGGCAACACCAAGCAATATCTTTTTTATAATTACATGCATAGGTGGTAAAACTATAAAGAAAAGCAAGGGATATAACAGCGAAGCAAAACTGAAGGAACAAAATAGCAGCAGACTCACAGACTCCAAGAAGGGACTAGTGGTTACCAAAGGGGAGGGGTGTGAGAGGATGGGTGGGGAGGGAGGGAGAAGGGGATTGAGGGGTATTATGTTTAATACACATGGTGTGGGGGGTCACAGGGGAGACAGTGTAGCACAGAGAAGGCAAATAGTGAATCTGTGGCATCTTACTACCCTGATGAACAGTGAGTGCAATGGGATATGGGTGGGGACTTGATAATAAGTGTGAATGTAGTAACCACATTGTTTTTCATTTGAAACATTCATAAGAATGTGTATCAATAATACCTTAATAATAAAAAAAAAGAAAAGCAAGGGAATGATAAATATGCAATTCAAGACTAAGGAGAGTGGAGGTACTCCTGAAAGAGGTAAAGAGGCTTCTAAAGTGCTAACAATGTTCTGTTTCGTAAGTGAGGTGGTAGATACTTGGTAATTTATTTTAGTGTTCTTTGAGCTGTTCATATATATTTTAAACACCTTTCTATATGTATATTTTACAATAAATTTTTTTAATTAAAAAAAGAACCTTGAGAAATCTGTAAAACTTCTCTTAATATGGTCAATTGCATTAAATAATCTATCAGGTCCACTTTTTCTTTGGAAACTTCCATTCCTGGCACCTTCCATTCATCTGCTCAAATTGGGACTGCCTGCTCTTTGGATATGATGAATTGCTGCCATTTCACCATCACCCTGGGAATTTATCTTGCCTTTCTCCTCTGTTGAATCCCTGATTCCCATATCCAGTAGTTTTCTTGATGAATTTTTTTTTTGATGGAACACATTTTCCATTCACTTCCTGTGAAAGGAGGATTAATTTTGAAACTGCATATCAGAAAGTGCTGTTACCCCCCATTTTCATACTTGACTGACAGTTTTCCTAGGTACAGAAATTCTGTATCAGGGATTGTTTTCTGTCCGGTGTCTCTAGAAATTAACTATCTCCCATCAGACTGAGGGAAAAGGGAAGACCTGAGAGTCTAATGGTGCCTTACAGGTTTTCAACAGTCTTCCTATTTTTGGCCCTCTTTCAGAGGCACTTAGCACCTACAATTCCTGAACCTTTATGGGGTTATATTATGAATGAGCTTGCACTTTCACTCTCCTTCTGTGGGTAGTTTTCAGTTTACTCTGCTCTGTTAGTGAGTTAATATTCTTCAAACTGCTACCTTCCTAAATTTTGTTGGTATCTTATCTTCCTGCCTCCTCTTTGTCCTTTGGTTTTATTCCTTTTTCTAAATTATTTTACTATAATTTAATGGGGTTGGGAAGAGAATGGAAATAAACACTTGAATTAATTTCTACAACTCTTCTCTGGGGTAGTTACTATCATCCCTATTTTGCAAAGGGCAAAACGAAAGCCAAGGGAAGTTAACTACCTTATCTAAGACCATAGAAAGTAGCTGAGCTAGTATCTTATTCTTAGGGTCACTTTCTTATCAGTTGCAATATTACTCTCAAAATAATACTAGGATCTCCATTCCTGAAAGTACCAAAGCTTGCAGTGAGTACCCAGATACCTCCAAGAAGAGGTGGAAGAGGATTGATTCCTGCTGTAGGGTTAGTAATTAGTAAAGGACCCTTGTAGCAAGCCCGAGTTCCAGGGAAACTAAGTAGAAAGACAAGGTTTACAACTGTAGTGATAATGATGGAAGGAAGCAGGAAGGTGGAGTGAGGAGGAGGAATCAAAGACAACTCTCAAGTTTCTCTGATGCCATTCACAGAGAGAAAACAGTGGAGGCCTTTTTAAAGAGTTCCAACTTATTAAATATTTATTTACCATGTGCTTGAAAATCTTAGATCCTATTCCTATTGCTTTTCTGTATTGGCCATTGGTGAGAATGGCTAATTGTTAACTGGGCATAATGGAATCAAAAAATTGAAATAGTAGCATTTCACACAATGTCCTGCATCTGATAGGACAAGATACTTACAGCCCAATGTATGATGTGGTTTCAAACGAATAAAACCTTGCTTCACTTAAAACTGCTTTCAGATAAAATACTTAATCTATGAAAACTTCTAATCTTCTGAGTCAGATCACACAAAAATATACTTCACTTTCAATGGATGGATAAAGACAGACTGCTGCAGCACAGGAAGAACAACTATAATCTTATATCTCTAATACTAAAGATTTCAGCTTTAACTAAGTTAGAAAATTTCTACATTTTATTTCCACCATTCACCCAACATAAGAACATAATAAAATTTTTCCAAAACCCCAAAAGTAAAGAGAAAAAAAGGATTTAATGACAACTTTACTAAAATGATCTAGCCTCAAACAAAACACAAGCACTGAGACATCGGTAATGAAAGCATGAAAACAGAATACAAGGCTTTCTAATGTTTTGCAGGGGCTCAATGTAGCTGTTTACTCTTCAAATCACTGTGTGTGGCCGTATTCAATGATCAGATCTTATGTAAGCTACTATTCTGCCTAGACAGTACAACAGGTTGAAAGCAAGCAATTTAGGGTCAGAGTTTAAAAGCCAATAAAGTCAATTTAGAAGACTCTAATGAAGTGTATTTCAGAACGGCCACATAATCCCCTCCCCAGACTCATCTGAATGCCATGATTATCTAGAGTAAAAGACATATTTCATAGACAAACAGCAAATATCTTTAGGGCAATTATTTTAGAGCCTATTTCCAGTCACAACCTGCATATATAGCAGCTAATTTAATTCCAATGCAATTAAAGAAACATCTGAGTATGCCCTGTATGGCAGGCCTTGACACACTTCCTAGGCATGAGGGTGATCAGCAGACCATAAATTCCCACTGATGAATAAAAGTTTGCTCTTGCCCTCAAAGAGCTCATACCTGGTGAGGGAGGGAACAGGTATGTAAACAGTCACTGTATACTACAGCTATGACAGAAATCAGCCTGGTGTACTATCAGATCTTACGGATAGAACACCCAGTCTTGCTTGGGACCCTTAAGGGAATAGAATTAGGTCAGGGAAGAGTCACAAAGATGATTTCTGGTGTGAAGATTCTGTTAAATCAAATATTATAAAAATTTGAAGTATTATCCTTATTAAACAATGACTTGGATAGGGAAGAGGCAAAAGTACAAATCCTCTAATTACCAATAAAAGATTACAATTTTCCAATATTCAGTGAAAAATGTTAGTATAGAGATTTTCCAACTTAAAAATGGGTTTATATTCCAAAAATTGGTAATGGCTGTTGGGAAAACTGAAGTACAATTCTTGATTAACAGTATTACAAAATATTGGTGGATTCTCTGGGTAGCTCCACCCCCAAGCTTACTTAGCCATAATATGCTAAAATGCTATTTGTGATGAAATTCAGCTAATAATAATAATAGTTTATGTGATTAACAAAGAAAACTGAATTTGAAGTGATATATATTTATATCCTGAACCATGGTTCTTATGCTCAAGGAAAAGCTGGTTTAATTAAAGGGATGAGTAGGATTAATGAAACAAACCAGACACGCATGTATTTGTGTGAGGCACTTTATAAGCACTATTAAATTTAATCCTCACAACAACTCCATCTATATTTTTTTAACAGAAGATACATAGAGGGATATAAATAAGGAATCATAGGAGGATATAAATAGAGGAGAAGCTCATTTTTGCATGCTGTCAGTAACAGTTTTAAACCTCACTTCTACATTCAACAAGTGTATGGCTCTTCCTCCCATTTTACTTCCCTACTAAATTTAGAGTGGACAATCCTAAATTGTTGAAAAAATGTCATGTCTGCTGTATCTGAGCATCATTTATTCATTCATCAAGTGTTTATTGAGCTCCTGTGTGCTAACCACTTTGGGGCAAGTAAATAAAACAGAAAAGGAGTTTTCAGTTAAATTAGGGAAGCCTAACAAGTAGATCATAATCTAGTTGTTAGTAGAATAGATGAAATATTGTATATACAAGGCACTACCAAATTGTAAGATGAACCAAATTTTACATATCACTGAGAAAAAGAGCTACCAATTAAAGTAACACTTAGAACTTATTTTGTATTTCTTGAAAAAGCTCTTTTATACTTCTATTGATTCATCATATTATGGATATATATGAAAAGGATAATGAGAGCAAAATAAAATGCTTAAGGTATTCCTACCCAATTTCTTCATAATGAAGAGTCCTACTCTCTTCTGAATCACTGTAGTATAGTCCTCTGTGCCTCACAAGAACACTGGTGATCGATTATCTCTTAAAAGTAAATACCAGCTCACATACTGACTACCATTACGTAGAGAGGTATCTTACTTTTGACTCTTTAGAAATATTGCTTAACTCATCTGATTGAACACCCATCCTGTCTCATAACCATTCAGTTCTTAGTGGTTAAGAGTGCTCTGCCACTTTTGTCTCCAGAATTTTCTTCCAAGCTGCCAAAACCTATTTTGCAAATCTCAGATACCAGTTTTGGTGTTCACTCATACACAGGCACTGAGAACCAAACTAGGGCTTTTATCTGACCAACAGCAACTATTAACACACTGTCACTTTGAACATGAAAAGAAATGTATCTTAGAACTTATGAAATACAGTAAGCTAGTTAAGGTTCCGGGAAGATGGCGGCATGAGCAGGGTGGTGGAAATCTCCTCCCAAAACCATAGATATCTATGAAAATACAGCAAATACAACTATTCCTAAAAGAGAAACCAGAATATACAAGACAGTGCACGGCCCGCATCTGCACCTGAGAGGACTCAGCACCCTGCGAGGCGGGTAAGGTACGGAGCCGCATACCAGCGGGACCCGAGCACTCGCCCACCGAAGCGCACCGGTGGCAGGAGAGGATTCAGAGCCAGGAGGGAGTGGAAGTACAGGTCCACAAAATAACCAACCCTGGTGATCTGTGCTGGGAGCACTGACACATCGCGTGGTTTATCGGATATTGGAGAGGCAGAAGGTGCAGGTTTTGAGCTGGGAACGCGCCTAGGTCCTCGCAGCTGGCTTACCCAGGACAAAAGAAAAGCGCGCACTTTTTTTGGCGGTCTTGGGGAGATGGGGGCCCAGCTGAGGGGCAGGTCATCCCAGCGCACTCGGCCCGGCAGGCTGGGAGTCCTGGGGAATTTCAGACCCCTTGGCTGGCAACTGGGAAAAAGTAACCCACTGAGTCTTCACACAGAGAACAACTGCCTCCCATTCGTTCCTGCCCCGGCCAGAGCTATAAACGGCCTTGCGGAGCGGCACGGCAGCCACTGCGGAATAGTGGAGCAACAGCACCACCTACAGCATCCTTACAGAATCTACTCCCGGTGGGCGTTTTTTTTTTCCCTTTTTTTCTTTCTTTCTTTTTTTTCTCTTTTCTTTCTCTTCCTTCCCTTTTTTTTTGTTTTTGTTTTTTTTTAACCTTAAAGAGCCCAGGTGACATACGTGGCACCTATCAGTGACCACTTCTATCGCCATGAAAAGACAGAGGAATATAGTACAGACAAAGCTCACCAGACCCAGACAACACCAGAGATGGAACCTGAGGGATGGAAATGCACAATATTCCTGAAAAAGAATTCAGAATAAAAGTCATAACCATGCTGATGGATGTACAGAGAAATATGCAAGAGCTGAGGGAGGAAGTGAGGTAAGTCAGGAAAGACAATGCAGAAATGAGACAAGCCATCAAAGGGCTTAGCAGCAGACGGGACGAGATGCAAGAGACTGTTAAGAAATCAGAGAACAGGAATACAGAGCAGCTGAGGCAGAGAGAGATAAAAGGACCTCTAGGAATGAAAGAATATTAAGAGAACTGTGTGACCAATCCAAATGGAACAATATTCGCATTATAGGACTACCAGTGAAGGAAGAGAGAGAAAAAGGGATAGAGAGTGTATCTGAAGAAATAATTGCTGAAAACTTCCCCATGCTGGGGAAGGAAATAGTCTCACAGTCCATGGAAGCCCACAGATCTCACAACACAAGGGACCCAAGGAAGACAACACCAAGACACATAATAATTAAACTGGCAAAGATCAAAGATAAGGACAGAATATTAAAGGCAGCTAGTGAGAGAAAAAAGATCACCTACAAAGGAAAATCCATCAGACTATCATCAGACTTCTCAACAGAAACCTTACAGGCCAGAAGAGAATGGCATGATATATTTAATGTAATGAAACAGAAGGGCCTCGAACCAAGAGTATTGTATCCAGCACGATTATCATTTAAATATGATGGAGGGATTGAACAATTTCCAGACAAGGGAAAGCTGAGAGAATTTGCCTCCCATAAACCACCTCTACAGGACATCTTAAAGGAACTGCTCTAGAGGGAAGTACTCCTAAGGCTAAAAAGGTATCACCAGAGAAAATAAAATCATAGCAAAGAAAGCAGATCATCCAAATACTAAAATAAACTAAAGGCAAAGAATAAAACACCTAGTATATAAATAATGGAGGAGGAAGAATAAGAAGGGAGAGAAATAAAGAAACATCAGACTGTGTTTATAATAACTAAACAAGAAAGTTAAATTAGATTGTTAGATAGTAAAGAAGCAACCCTTGAACCTTTGGTAACCACGAATCTAAAGCCAGCAATGGCAATAAGTACATATCTATCAATAATCACCCTAAATATAAATGGACTGAATGCACCAATCAAAAGACACAGAGTAACAGAATAGATAAAAAAGCAAGACCCATGTATATGCTGCCTACAAGAAACTGACCTCAAACCCAAAGATATACACAGACTAAAAGGGAAGGGATGGAAAAAGATATTTCATGCAAACAACAAAGAGAAAAAAGCAGGTGTTGCAGTACTTGTATCAGACAAAAAAGACTTCAAAACGAAGAAAGTAGCAAGAGATAAAGAAGGACATTACATATTGATAAAGGGGTCAATCCAACAAGAGGATATAACCATTATAAATATATATGCACGCAACACGGGAGCGCTGACATATGTGAAACAAATACTAACAGAATTAAAGGAGGAAATAAGACAGCAATGCATTCATTTTAGGAGACTTCAACACACCACTCACTCCAAAGGACAGATCAACCAGACAGAAAATAAGTAAAGACACAGAGGCACTGAACAACACACTAGAACAGATGGACCTAACAGACATCTACAGAACTCTACACCCAAAAGCAACAAGATACACAATCTTCTCAAGTGCACATGGAATTTTCCAGAAAAGACGACATACTAGGCCACAAAAAGAACCTCAGTAAAGTCAAAAATATTGAAATTCTACCAACCAACTTCTCAGATCACAAAGGTATAAAACTAGAAATAAATTTTAGCAAGAAAACAAAAAGGCTCACAAATACTTGGAGACTTAACAACATTCTCCTAATTAATCAATGGGTTAACGACCAAATCAAAACAGAAATCAAAGAATATATGGAGACTAATGATAACAACAACACAAAGCCACAAATTCTGTGGGACGCAGTAAAGACAGTCCTAAGAGGAAAGTATATTGCAATCCAGGCCTATTTAAAGAAGGAAGAACATTCCCAAATGAATAGTCTAAAGACACAACTACTGAAATTGGAAAAAGAAGAACAAATGAGCCCCAAAGTCACCAGAAGGAGGGACATAATAAAGATTAGAGAAGAAATAAATAAAATTGAGAAGAATAAAACAATAGAAAAAATCAATGAAACCAAGAGTTGGTTCTTTGAAAAAATAAACAAAATAGATAAACCCCTACCCAGACTCATTAAGAGAAAAAGAGAATCTACACACATAAACAGAATCAGAAATGAGAAAGGAAAAATGACAGACCCCACAGAAATACAAAGAATTATAAGAATATTATGAGAATCTACATGCTAACAGGATGGAAAACATAGAAGAAATGGACAACTTCTTAGAAAAATACAACCTTCCAAAACTGACCAAACAAGAAGCAGAAAAACTAAACAGTGAATCACCAGCAATGAAATTGAAGCAGTAATCAAAAAACTACCCAAGAACAAAACCCCCGGACCAGATGGATTCACCTCTGAATTCTACCAGACATATAAAGAAGAAATAACACCCATTCTCCTTAAAGTTTTTCAAAAAATAGAAGAGGAGGGAATACTTCCAAACTCATTCTATGAAGCCAGCATCACTCTAATACCAAAACCGGGCAAAGACCTCACCAAAAAAGAAAATTACAGACCAATATCCCTGATGAACGTAGATGCAAAAATACTCAACAAAATATTAGCAAACCGAATTCAAAAATACATCAAGAGGATCATACACCATGATCAAGTGGGATTCATCCCAGGGATGCAAGGATGGTACAACATTCGAAAATCCATCAACATCATCCACCACATCAACAAAAAGAAGAACAAAAACCACATGATCATCTCCATAGATGCTGAAAAGGCATTTGACAAAATTCAGCATCCATTCCTGATTAAAACTCTCAACAAAATGGGTATAAAGGGCAAGTACCTCAACATCATAAAGGCTATATATGACAAACCCACAGCTAACATCATACTTAAGAGCGAGAGGCTGAAAGCTTTTCATCTAAGATGGGGAACAAGACAGGGATGCCCACTCTCGCCACTGTTATTCAACATAGTACTGGAGGTCCTAGCCATGGCAATCAGACAAAACAAAGACATACAAGACATCCAGATTGGTAAAGAAGAAGTCAAATGGTCACTATTTGCAGATGACATGATATTGTACATAAAAAACCCTAAAGACTCCACTCCAAAACTACTAGAGCTAATATCTGAATTCAGCAAAGTTGCAGGATACAAAATTAACACACAGAAATCTGTTGCTTTCCTATACACTAATGATAAACTAACAGAAAGAGAAATCAGAAAAACAATTCCATTCACAATTGCATCAAAAAGAATAAAATACCTAGGAATAAAGCTAACCAATGAAGTGAAAAACCTGTACTCTGAAAACTACAAGACACTCGTAAGAGAAATTAAAGAGGACACTAAGAAATGGAAATGCATCCCATGCTCTTGGCTAGGAAGAATAAATATTGTCAAAATGGCTATACTACCTAAAGCAATCTGCAGATTCAATGCAATCCCTATCAAAATACCAAGAGCTTTCTTCAATGAACTGGAACAAATAATTCTAAAATTCATATGGAACCACAAAAGACCCCGAATAGCCAAAGCAATCCTGAGAAGGAGGAATAAAACAGGGGGAATTATGCTCCCTGACTTCAAGCTCTACTACAAAGCCACAGTAATCAAGACAATTTGGTATTGGCACAAAACAGACCCACAGACCAGTGGAACAGAATAGAAAATCCAAACATTAACCCAAACATATACAGTCAATTAATATTTGATAAAGGAGCCTTGGATATACAATGGGGAGATGACAGCCTCTTCAGCACCTGGTGTTGGAAAAACTGGACAGCTACATGTAAGAGAATGAAACTGGACTACTGTCTCACCCCATACACAAAGGTAAACTCAAGGTGGATCAAAGACCTGAATGTAAGTCATGAAACCATAAAACTCTTAGAAAAAAACATAGGCAAAAATCTCTTGGACATAAACATGAGCGACTTCTTCATGAACATATCTCCCTGGGCAAGGGAAACAAAAGCAAAAATGAACAAGTGGGACTATATCAAGCTGAAAAGCTTCTGTACAGCAAAGGACACCATCAGTAGAACAAAAAGACACCCTACAGTATGGGAGAATATATTCATAAATGACGTATCCGAAACCGATAAGGGGTTGACACCCAAAATATATAAAGAGCTCATGTGCCTCAACAAATATAAAGTAAATAATCCAATTAAAAAATGGGCAGAGGACATGAATAGACACTTCTCCAAAGAAGAAACTGAGATGGCCAACAGGCACATGAAAAGATGCTCCACATCACTAATCATCAGAGAAATGCAGATTAAAACCACAATGAGATATCACCTCACACTAATAAGTATGGCCAACATCCAAAACACAAACAACAACAAATGTTGGCAAGGATGTGGAGAAAAGGGAACCCTCCTATACTGCTGGTGGGAATGCAAATTAGTTCAACCACTGTGGAAAGCAGTATGGAGGTTCCTCAAAAAACTCAAAATAGAAATACCATTTGACCCAGGAATTCCACTCCTAGGAATTTACTCTAAGAATGCAACAGTGCAGTTTGAAAAAGACAGATGCACCCCTATGTTTATTGCAGCACTATTTACAATAGCCAAGAAATGGAAGCAACCTAAGTGTCCATCAGTAGATGAATGGATAAAGATGTGGTACATATACACAATGGAATATTATTCAGCCATAAGAAAACAAATCTTACCATTTGCAACAACATGGATGGAGCTAGAGGGTATTATGCTCAGTTAAATAAGCCAAGCCGAAAAAGACAAGTATCAAATGATTTCACTCATATGTGGAGTATAAGAACAAAGAAAAAAACTGAAGGAACGAAACAGCAGCAGGCTCACAGAACCCAAGAATGGAGTAATAGTTACCAAAGGGAAAGGGACTGGGGAGGATGGGTGGGAAGGGAGGGACAAAGGGGAAAAAGGAGCATTATGATTAGCAGATGTAATGTTGGGGGGGCACAGGGAGGGCTGTACAACTCAGAGAAGACAAGTAGTGACTCCATTGCATCTCACTACGCTGATGGACAGTGACTGTAATGGGGTTGGTGGGGGGGACCTGATGAAGGGGGTAGTGTAATCACCATAATATTGCACATGTAACTGTAGATTAATGATACCAAAATAAACTATTAAAAAAAAGAAATAGAGCAAGCTTCCATTGTATAGATTTATAATTTAAATAATGATTCCACAAATCTATCATCTCTTTCTCCTCAAATACAACTTAAGACTAATATTACCGACATTTTAGGAAGACAAAGTTGTCAAGCCTGCATCAGTTAAGTATTATACAGTAAATAAAGCCAGGAAGGGAATCCTAGTTTATAGATATGAAACTTATAATCTATTACAAGAGAGTAGAAGTATGAAACTAAGTAGTATTGATATGGGATTGGAAAACTATTGCCTATGGGCAAATCCAGCCACTGCCTGCTTTTGAGCTAAGAACAGTCTTTACATTTTTAAAAGATTTATGAAAAAAAGAACAGAAAAGAGAATAATGTTTAGCAATATGAGAAAATTATGTGAAATTCAAATTTTGGTATCCACAAAAAAAGTGTTGTTGGAACAGAATCACATTCATTTACACATGGTCTGTGGTTGCTTTCACCCTACAACAGCACAGTTGAGAAGTTGCTACAGAAATTGTATAGCCTGAAAAGCATAAAATACTTACTATCTGACCCTTTACAAAAAAGGATTGCCAATTCCTGGTATAAACACGTACGGGTAGTACAAAAGGATAGAAAATGGAAAGATCAGGGCAGGCTGGATGGTCAGGAAAAGCTTCAGGATCTTATTTTGAATGAAGGTTGTGTGGCACATATCCATTAAATCAAATTTTCGAAAAGCAACTAACTGTGCTACTGAAGAAGATGCAAAGAAATAGAACAAAGGCCCCTATACTCTAGGGCCTCTAATTTTACTGGAGAAACTTAAAACCCATGAAATATAAATTATAATTAATAATAGTAATAACCAATTTAAATTGCCATAGATAAATTTGACATGACTATTTAAAAAATGCAATGCCAAGAAGTAATGCACAATAATTGGCAAGTGAGTGGAAATGACAAAGTGTGACAGATGCTCAGAGGAGGGACAGAGCAAAATGAATAAGCTAGAATAGTCTGAAAGGGCTTCATGGTTTATAAAGGATGGGTAGAACTTGAAAAAGTGAAATGGGAGGCACTGCAGGCAAAATTAACTTAGTAACTGGTAACTGCAAGAAACATTTATGGAATTAACATTGCACAGGACATGACTATGGAGGGCTTTTATTTTATATTTTTCATAATCAATATTTATTGAAATATATACATTATATTGGTTTCAGATGAACTTAGTGATTCAGCAATTATATACATTAAGTGCTCACCATAAGTGTAGTTACCATTTGCCACCACAAAAAGATACTACATTATGAGCTATATTCCTTATGCTGTATTACCATCTGTTACTAAACTATTTCATGATTTGAACTTTGTGCTTATCTCCTTCACCTATTTCACCCATCCCTACCCCCAATAAGTGTCCATTCACTGTGTTTATGAGTCTATTTGTTTTGTTTGTTCATTTGTTTCATTTTTCAGATTCCACACGTAAATGAAACCATACAGTATTGATCTTTCTTTGACTTGTTTCACTTAGCAATCTCTAGGTCCATCCAGGTTGTCACAGAAGACAAGATTTATTTCTTATTTATGCATAATAATATTCCATTGTATATATGTACCACATCTTCTTTATCTATTAATGTATTGATGAAACCTTTGGTTGCTTCCATATCTTGGCTATTGTAAATAATGCTGCATAAACAGGGGTACATATATCTTTTCAAATTAATGATTTCATTTTCTTCGGGTAGATTCCCAGATATGGAGAGCTTTTAATGCTAGCTTTAATAGTAGACTGCTTGCTCTTGTCCCTATACTTGGTAGAATTACCAATACATAGGTAGCACCTTCACTCTTAGAGAATAAGAGACAAATTGAGCAATGGCAGAAAAACCCAATCCTATAAAATGCAGGTAGTCTGCAAATAATTGCTAACTGACATTTGCCTGCAAAGTAATAAACTTGCTTTCAGGTTTAGGGAATCAGAAGAGGTAAATTGTCAAATTGTGATAAAACAAAATCAAGTAATAGGCATGAATCTTTACATAAACAGAGTAATTCCAAGTGTAAGTTCAACTATGTATTTTAAATCTCAAATTAAGACAAGGTATTTGTAAGCATTCACAACACTCTTTACCTGAATGCTGGTATTGAATAAAGTATAAATTCCATTATGTTATGAAGTGAAAGTGAAAAAGCTTTCAGAAGAAAGGGAGTATAGCTTTAGTTATGCCATCTTAATGGAACTGGTGAGGCAATAAGGTTGATCTTATAGAATGAGGCTAAATAGGTACAGGATTTGGGTTTCTCATTCACTTAAGTAGCCAGCATGCTAGGCACCAGGGAAATTAAACACAATTCCTCCCGGTCTTGAGGAGTAGACAGTCAGCCAATAGTACCACAAGCCAGAGGGATACGTGTTCTACCTACAGAAGGATATGGGAGTATAGAGGATGTGCTGCCTGCCTACTATGCAATGATGACTAGGAGGAGATAATGACCAAAACCAACAAAATTATATGATCAACAGCTAAGGAAAGAAGGAAGGGAGGAAAAATTTTCTCTGCCTTCTTAGAGAACAAGAAATAAACACAAGTCATATGTTTTTAACTGAATGTCTCAAATCCAAATAGGCATAAAACACTCCATCTCCTATGCTGCTGAAGTCCATTAAGAGTTACTGAGTCACGAGCTGCAGCGTAGTCACTGCTGTCACAAATTCTCCAGTCTTAGAGTTTTGTAGTGGAGGCAAAATACTGAAGTTTAATTGCAGCCAACTATTTAAATCAAGGCACCACTGCTTCAAAAAAAAAAAAGTCCTCATTAGCAGTATTTTGAAGAGAATGGAAAGAAGGCGACCAGATGGCTATCTGGAGTGGTAGTATTTTTCAGTGCTCAAATAAGTCCATGTGATTAAAGCAGCAGACTTAAATTCTAAAAACTACTTACTAGATCAGGCTATTAGAGATCATCTAACCCAAATCTTCATGGAAGGGAACAATTAGCTGTCTGTTATGTATCAAGCTGTGTATTGAATTCTCCAAGTATCCCCAGTTTAAAGATGGGGAAATACAGGCTCAAAGATGTAAAATAACTTGCCCAGAACCACTTTCAGGAGCACTGGAGCTCCAGTGAGCACAGGAGCACTGAATTCGGGTCTGTCTGATGACAAAGTATTCTTTCCACTACACCATAATAGTGAGGGCCAGAAAAAAGAAAAATAACTTGACCACAGCCACATGGCTTATTATTGGCAGAGACAGGATTTGCACTTAACACCTGGAAAAAGTCCACAGCAAAGGACACCGACAAAGGCAGGTTGGAAAAGGACTGATAGTAAACAACTGCAGCCTTCTGCTATGGTTTAGAATGACAAGAATTTTCCACATAATCTCTTATTCAATCTTCAAAATATACTGGTAGTATGGGCTTGGACTGGTTGTCAATTCTGTATTTTGAAGAACATCTAAGTGTGGCATACAAGCAGACCACCCTTTTAACAGTGCTATTAATTAAAACTTTCTTCTCTAAAAGGAACTATTTCCTAGCATGAAGCAAGTTTTTCCTAACCAACCAGAGGTGTTTTCTCAAATCTGACATTAAGTAATGTAACAAGGAGGGCTCATTAGGTTTAAAAAATAAAATACAATTATCCAATTTTGGAGACACTAAGAAGAAAGAGATTTCTTCTCAATAAGCCTAGCAACAATGGAAAGTGGACATTTACTCAGGTCTAAGGGCTCAAACCTGGCACAATGGGGAGAAAACGGAGAGAATTCACTCACTGATATACCTGTGCTGAAAACAGCGGGGAATTTGAAGTCAGAAAATCACTGTGTCCCTTTAACACTGGATCTCTGGGCAGAGATGCTGTTTACAGTCTACTCCAGGCTGTCCCTCCCTACTTCCCAAGACTCTTTATTCTCTAACAGAATTCAGATTTGTTTTTAGTAGCTAATGGAGATCTCTTATTATCTTTCCCCCAGCCCAAAGCAATGAATCAGAATTGGTGTAAACCTGTCATAGTAATCTCATTCCATATTTCCAGTGACCAGATCTGGACATGTGAACCAGTTCTGGACAAGGAGACTTATGGGAAAACTCTGTAGGGAGCTTCCCTTTCTAGGGAGGAAAAAAAAAAAAAAGACAAGCTTAGCTAGGATAAGGCCTTTGCTACTGTTCCTTCCTTTTTGTTTGGAAATACAGATAATAGTAAGATGCAACTGGAGTTGCAGCAGCCATCCTACAACCATAAAGTGACAAGGAAGAGAAGAAAAAGCCAACATTTCTAAGGATGGCAAAAGAAAGAATGCAAAAAGCCTGGATTCTGAAATATACAGTTGAATGACTAAATCAACTTTGGAACTTCCTATTAATAATAAATATCCTTTTAGCTTAAACTACAGTATGTTGTTAACAGCAAATTAGATTATTTCACATGAAAGTAATATTGCTGATTTGAATTTGCAGAATTTTGCAGGTTTAACTGTATTTAATAATAAATCTGTTGAGTTTATAATTATATAAGAGTAATTTGTACATTACTCTTATAAATAAGGAATTTATCCCTAGTTTTATTTTGTTCATATTTAAGTAACATTACATTAAACACAACTTAGTACAATACTTGGGATCTCAAATATTTTTCCTTCAAAAGGGATTCATACAAATTGAAAGACACCATATTTCTTTAAGGAAGACTCAGTATCATAAAAATGTTTATTCTAAGTTAATTTACATATTTAATTTAATCTCAATAAAAATACCATCAGGATTTTTTTCTGGCAGTAGTCTACTTGATTACAAAGTTTATTTGTAAGAAAAAACAAGTAAGAGGAGCCAGGAAAATCATTAAAAAGAATGAGGGGGAGGCTACCTCTGCCATCTGTTAGAACATGTTACTAATGCCTCTCCAATTAAAAGTGTTGTAGTGGCACATAAATAGGCCAATGGAAAAGGAAAGAAACCTCATAAACAAACCCAATCTATGTGGAAATTTGTTATATGATAAAGATATAATTTTATTCAGTGGGGAAGAAGACTAATTTTTTTTTGAGATGAAATTACATAAAGGGAAAGGTCTTTTTAATGAATAGTGTTACAACAACTGAATAGCCTGTGGATAAAGATAAAATTCCTTATGTTGCTCATCAAGAAAAACTTTAGATGTAGAACTGCACCAAAAAGAATAAAATACCTGGGAATAAACCTAACCAAGGAAGTGAAAGACCTATATTCTGAAAACTATGAGACACTCATGAGAGAAATTATACAAGACACAAATAAGTGGAAATCTATCCCACGCTCATGGATAGGAAGATTAATATTGTCAAAATGACCATCTTGCCCAAATCAATTTACAGATTCAATGCATTTTTCAATAAACTAGAACAAATAGTTTTAAAATTCACATGGAACCACAAAAGACCCCAAATAGTCAAAGTAATCCTGAGAAAGAAGAACAAAGCTGGGGGATTACACTTCATGACTTCAAGCTACACTACAAAGCTACAGTAATCAAAACAGTATGGTACTGGCACAAGACAGACTCATAAATCAATTGAACAGAGTCCAGAGATAAATCCATGCATATTGGGTCAATTAATTAATATACAATAAAAGAGCCATGAATACACAATGGGAAAAAGACAGCTCTTCAATAACTGGTGTTGAGAAAACTGGACAGCTACATGCAAGAGAATGAAACTGGATTACCGCCTAACTCCACACACAAAACTAAAGTCAAAATGGATCAAAGGCCTGAATTTAAGTCATGAAACCATAAAACTCTTAGAAGAAAACATAGGCAAATATCTCCTGAACACAGTATGAGCAATTTTTTCCTGGACACATCTCCTCAGGCAAGGGAAACAAAATAAAAAATGAACAAGGGGGATTACATCAAAGTAAAAAGCTCCTGTACAGAAAATGACACCAGTAGCAGAACAAAAAGGCAACCTACAGTACAGGAGAATATATTCGTAAATGATTTACCTGATAAGGGGTTAACATCCAAAATATATAAAGAGCTCACACACCTCAAAACCAAAAAAACAAATAACCCAGTTAAACAATGGGTGGAGGGCCTGAACAGATATTTCTCCAAAGAAGAAAACAGATGGCCAAGCACATGAAAAAATGTTCCACATTGCTAATCATCAGGGAAATGCAAATCAAAACCAAAATGAGGTATCACCTCACACCAGTCAGAATAGCCACTATCCAAAAGACAAGAAACAACAAATGCTGGCAAGGATGTGAAGAAACACCTAGGCTGTTGGTGGGACTGCAAATTGGTGCAACTGCTGTGGAAAGCAATGTGGAGGTTCCTCAAAAAACTAAAAATAGAAATACCATTTGACCCAGTAATTCCACTTTAAGGAATTATCTGAAGAAAACAAAATCTCTGATTCAAAAAGATACATACAACCCTATGTTTACTGCTGCATTATTTACAATAGCTAGATATGGAAGCAACCTAAGTGTCCGTCAATAGATGAATGGATAAGGAAGATGTGGTATATATACATAGTGGAATATTAATCAGCCATTAAAAAAAAAAAAGAATCCTGCCATTTGCACAACATGCATAGATCTAGAGGGTATTATGCTCAGTGAAATAAGCCAGGTGGAGAAACACAAATACCATATGATTTCACTTATTTTTGAAATATAAATATAAAGCAAAACAGAATAAACAAAACAGCAGTAGATTCACAGACACTCAGAAGTGACTGGTGGTTACCATGGGGGAAGGGGTGGGGTGAGTGGGTAGGGAGGCTGAGGGAGATAAAGGGGCATAAAAATTCTCAATCATAATGTAGGTTAGTCACAGGGATAATAGTACAGCATGGAGAATATAGTCAATTATTCTGCAACACCTTCCTATGTTGACAGATAGTAGCTGTATTAGTGGGGGTGAGGATTTAATAATACAGGTAACTGTTGAACCACAGTGTTGTATACTTGAAAGCAGTATGATTGTATATCAACTATACTTCAATTAAAAAAAAAGAAACTTTAAATAAATAAAATGGATGAAAAAAAAGAAAGAAAACATACAGGTCCTGAAAAAAAATATATGAGCTCCTTTACAGCATGGGAGATGGAAATGTCTTCCTATGTCTCAAAAAGCAGAAGCCATACATTCTAGATAAATGTGAGCCCATAAAAATTTAAAAACAAAACTTTTTACATAGCAAAAAATATATAAGCAAAGTAAAAAACGCAACTTGGAAAGATATTTTTAACACTTATAAAGAGAAAATATCCCTAATACATAAAGAATTTTTTAAACCACTTTGGAAAGCAGTTTGGCAGTTTCTTAAAAAGTTAAACACAATTTACCATATGATGCAGCAATTCCATTCTCAGGTATTTACCCAAGAGAAATGCCAACATATATCCACACAAAGATATAGTGCATGTGAACGTTTATATAGCAGCATTATTCATAACAGCAAAAAGCTAGAAACAATGCAAGTATCCAGCAACTGATAAATGAGTAAATAAAATGTGATACATCTATACAATGTAATATCATTCAGCAATCAAAAGGAATTAAATACTGATACATGTTCAACATGGATGAACCTTGAAAACATTACCCAACTTAGAGCCAGTCGTAAAAAGCCACATATTGCACGATGTCAGTTATATGAACTCTCCAGAACAGGCAAATACATGGAGGCACAAAGTAGACTAGTGGTTGCCAGGGGCTGGGGTAGGAGGTAGTGACTGCTAACAGGTAAGTAGTTTCTTTATGGGATGATGAAAATGTTCTGGAATGGTGATGATTATACAAATGTGAATATACTGTAAACCACTGTACATTCTAAAAGGGTGAATTCAATAGTATGTGAATTATGACTTAATTCTCAAAATTAGTAACAAAAACAGAAACACTAGGATTTAATTCTAGTCACTGAATATGTGACTCTGAACAACTCACTTCACTTTAACCTTTAGTTCTCCATCTGTATGAATAGCTCCAGGCTCCATAAGCTTTCCTAAGGGGCCTATCTAATCAGATATGAATAAGCATACAGCTTGAGGGGAAGAAGCTGACATTATAAGAAACTGAAGGAGAGCTCCTACTTCACAAAGAATAAGCCTTTGTCAGAGTTCTCAATCTAAAATAATTTACTCGTTATTATTCCTTAAAAGCCTATGTGTCATGAAGCATAAGTGCTTTTCAAATATTATCTCATTCTCACAGCATTCTAAGGTAAGCACAAATAAGAAACAAGACTATGAGGAGTTAAATGATTTGACCAATGAAAATACTCTGACTGAGCTTCGAACTCAGATCTACATCACTTTAAACAGCAATCTCTTTGCACCAAGGTATAATAATCTGAAGTCTGGATTTGAATTTTGTATCTGCTACTTAATGATTTACCTCTTAAATAACACAAAAAAAGGCACTAATATGTATATTCCAATTAAAACACTAGAAATGTAAGAACACAAACATAGTACTATTGATAAAGCAAAAATACGTTCAAAATGAAAGGTTTTAATAATCTATAGGCTCTCTAATGGTAATGGAATGTACTAAAGCAGTGAGTTTCAAAATATACTCCTCTCAAGCACACCAGACATTACAGATTCAATGTTTGTGTCCCCCTAAAATTCAGTTATCTCCTGACATCCAACGTGATGGTACTTGTAGATGGGGCCAGTGGGAGGTGATGAGGTCGTGCAGTTGTAGCCCTCAGGAATGAGATCAGTGCCCATATAAAAGAGACCCCACACAGCTCATTGCCCCCTCCTGCCACGTGAGGACCCAGTGAGCAGACTGCCATCTACAAACCAGGAAGTAGTCCCCACCAGGCACAGAATCTGCCAGCACCTTGATCTTGAACTTCCCGGCCTCCAGAACTGTGTGGAATAAATTTCTGTTATAAGCCACCCAGTCTATGGTATTTTTGTTATGGCAACCCTAAGATACCAGTTACAAGTAGGGATTCCAGATCACAGTAGCTCCAAAATCTTTAATAAGAAAGTTAGAAACCATTATTTTAGCATCTATCATTTGTTGGTATTCATCAAGGAACAGTGAAACCAGAATTTTGGGTCTTACCCAAGAGAAAGTGTTGGTGTCCTGAAAGGGAATGGATTGTAGCAACTAAACCTATCTTGAATCTTGGTTCTGCCATATTCTAGTTGGGTGACCTTTAATCTCTGAGTCTGAATTTCCTTACACATAAATGCAAGAAATACCTACATTGCAAGGTTGTGGGCAGATTAAATAACATACATAAAGCTACTACTATGATGCCTGGCATATAGTTCTTACCCACCCCCGTAAAAAAAGGAATTACCATTATTATATTATACTCTGGAATTACTAAATTTCAATTTGAAAAACTAAGTTATGGGAACTCAAGAAAAATTATAAACTCAAAATCACTGTGAATATGCAAACACATCTAAATAAGGTTTAGTGAAATTGAAGGCAAGAGTTTATGCAAAATATTTGAACAAGTAAGTCATATAAGAGACTGTCAAAGGAACAGGCTCAACTTGAGAGAGTAAGAGACCAGGGAGTGGAAAAAGATGGGAAGATAAAAGCAAATAAAGAAGGATGCTTTGAGATTGCTGGAAGTGAGACTTCCTTAATTTGGACTGACAGAGGAAAAGGAAAGGCTGAATTCTAGAGTATTTGCAAAGAAATAAGATACACAGGATATTTCCAGGAAAACAACTATGAATCTAGAAAACACAGCGGGTCCCAGAATTGACAGACTCAATTTCTAGTCCTTAGTTGCCTTACCACTAAGCTTCTAGGGTGCCTTAGTATGAGGAAGATTTGTTTTTATTTTCTCATTTATTAAGAGAAAATATTGTCTCCTGCCTCTTAGTTTACCTTACAGACTACAGAATTCTCTGAGCCCCAGTTTCCTCAACTATACAGTGAAGTGGTAAGATGAGATCATTTTGAAGCTCTTTTCCAGCTTCATGATCCTAGGAGGGAGAGAGTCTATAACCATCATTAACATTAGATGAGGCCTGCCTATGGTCCAACAGGAAGTAGGAAAGAAGAATACAGGAAAAGAAGCTACTTGAGGACTACATAAAATTCACCAACATACGCTCTTCTTTTCACAATACTATAAAGAAGCATCTCGTTAAATAACCATTTTCCAGGATAAGCAGTTGGCCTAAATTAAAAAGACAAAAGCATCTATTTAAAGAGGATAAGGTACTAACAATTATACAATCTTCCGATCAGCAGATTTTCCCTGAGTATTTTTCTTCAGTCCTTCATCTTCAGAGAACTGTTTTGACAAAGTGAGAAGCTGAGCTCTAATTAAACTTACTGAAGCATGTATAGTTATTAAAAAGCTAATATTTTTATATATTTTTACAGAGTGCTTGTATATGGAAAGATCAAATTTTTGTTTAAGAAAGTCATCAACTAAGATACATAACAATAAATCTTACATTAATTTCATACTCCAGGTTAATTTTCTCAAATAATCTGTATGGATCAGTTTCCAGATCCTCCTGATTCATGTTACAGTCCTTTCTGTCTTCCAAAGCCAAAACGATCTCATTTTATATTATATGAAGGCTTCTACCACCTCTTTTGCATCCATTGACCTTTCTCTTCCATTAAGGTCTTTTCATATTTCTATTGTGTATCATAGTCAGGTCTCCACTTCTTACACTTCCTCCTGGTTTTTCTAACCATTCTCACCACCCCAACACCTCACTGTTTTAATTTATGATTCTCCTTTCTCTTCATTTGTAGGACCTACTTTCATAGTACTGTATTTCCTAACCTCATCTCCTTTTTGATCAGTTTTTATACCTAACATCTCTCCATAGCCCAAGGTTTCTCTTCTCTAGTCCTTATTCCAAAAGTATCTACCAACCCATCTCTAGAATCCAAAACACACAATCTTGATTACTTCATACCTAAGTATTCTTTCTAATCCTTTTCTCTTTACATTCACTAGTCTCCAAAATCCTGTTCGATACTACACACATCCCTTACAACCAACTGCTTATTCAATTCTCTGCTTTCCAGCAATTGCCTCTTCCCTGTTCAACTCATCATACTCTCTCTCCTACACCTAAGTATCGCCTAACTTGGCACAAGCTATTCAACAACCTCAAATTCCAAAAGCTTATCTCTTCAACATAGCTCCTCCATTCCCAGCAAATGGTTTCCATCAAAATATTTTAGTGGCTACTCTCAATGCTTCATTAATTTTGAGGTCTTCTCAGACCAGCACATAGTCTCCACCATACTTTTTGCCCAGCAAAAATCAATTGCCTGTATCTTTCTCTTAAGCTTCCCAGACCTTGCCTCTGCACTACTCCCATTCACTAAACCCCGATTCCTACTAATTTCTCAACCTCAATAGCCCATGGTCACTCTTTAAGCTCTTCAGCCCTCTCCTTCATCACTTCTCCCTTTATTATTCACCCTCACTTCTCAGAACATTACCATTACCATTAACAGTCTTCCTGACTATATCCTCCATCTTTCCTTAAGCCTGTCCCCAAGCTTTCTCAGTTCTCCCTTAAAGAGACCTAATATCCTAGTCACCCCCTCATTCCCTGAATCTGTCTTTTACACCAGCTCTCTCTAGAACCTTCTGCCCCCTAGTTCTCTCTTCTTCTCCAACCCTGCTTCAGGTGTTTTCTATTTTCTTCAGCTTTTCTAATACCTAGTTCTCACAATCTTATTCCTCCCAAATCTTTCCAGAGTTATTTCCCTAATACCCCTCAACTTTTCTCTCAGTCATTCACCATTTCCCTCAACCCTCCCTGGCAAAATTCCCCCCAACCTTTGTCACCGCCCTATTCCTTCTCCCCAAACCTCCTCTATCCCTTCTTCTGGAGGTGCCTCCCACATCTTTTAAATTATCTTCTCAGCTTCCTCAGTCTACCTCATTCCCTTTTCCCTTCAATACTATTTGTCCTCCAATTTCCATTGACTTAGCGCCTCCCCTAGTCCCCAAATCTGCCTTCTAACTCTATCCAAACGTCTCCAGGCCGCCGCCAACATTCTTTCCTACCCTTACCCTCCCTTGCCGTGCCTCTCGAAACGCCAAGGCCCCATTCTCCAATGGCCGGCCTGGCCTCTAGAGGGAAGGGGCACAGGTCACGTACCCCATGCGCATCTTGGCTCCGCTCTGACTGCCCCCGCTGCCAGGTAGAGGAGGGCGAGAGGGCAGGCGGCCGAGATGCATGCTCTTCTCGAGGGCCGACATGAAGGGCAGGCCGCAGGCAGTTAAAGAGTAACTGAAGCTTAGTCCCACGTTACGTGCGGCCCAGCCGGTCACAGCTCGCTCTCCTAGCGACGCCCTGTAGCCTTTGGACAGCAACCAGCAGTCGGCAGCACCGCCCACCGGCTCCCTAAACTCCACCCACTCTCGGCGCTTCCACTGGAAGTGCGCAACAGCCCTCCCCAAAGGTAGCTGGGTAACGGAGTCTTGAGGACTCCTTAAACCCCAGCGGAGAACTCGACGCCCTCGCCCGCACGGGAAATAAGAGCTCCTGAGGGAAATGCACCCTGGGCAATGGAGTCCTCAAATGGTGTATCCCTTTGCGCTTGCGCATTTGGAGGCAACCCTGGTCGATCCCACAGAGGTAGTGTGGCAAAGCATCCTGGGTGTTGGAGTCTTTTGGCGGGAAGTTGTCTTGGCGCCTTCTCTTCTCACCGCTTTCAGAGTCTGTTAGAGAAAGAGCCGCTCCTTCCTACCTCCCAGTCCGCCCAGCGGCGCCGGTTGCTGGGGAACGCAGGCGCCCTGGGAAGGGATGGCGGGAGGCCATGGCTTTGGTGCTGGGGTCGGAGTTGATTTGGTGAAGAAGAGGTCGGGCTCGTCATGAAACAAGGAGAAGTCCAAGGGCCTGGGGGCGGCCGTAGCCGCAAGAAGAGAGGTAAACTGAACGACCGAAAGTGGAGGAAAGCGTAATGCGTGGAGTTAGGGGAGCAGGGTGTAAGGAATTATGGGGAGACCCCCACACCAGCCTGTGGAAAAAAAAAAGGACGGAGGAGGGAGAATAAACGGAATCAAGGTTAAAAGGGAGGGCAAGTGGCCTTCTGACGAATGGAAAGGAAATAGGGGCTGGAGTTGGGGGCAAAGTGGGCGAATAGATGGGGCTACGTGAAAGCCAAAAGGGTACGGGTAGACTGCTTCTAGAGGAAGAAAACAAAACATTCTAGGAGATTTTTGGTTTTTCCTTTTTAAAAACTGACATATAATATTTTGTTAGTTTCAGGTGTACAACATAGTGATCGGATATTTGTATATATTGAGAAATGATCACCACAATGTCTAGTTAACATCCATCGCCACACACTAGTTACAAAAATTTTTCTCGTGATGCGAGTGTTTTAAGTTCTACTCTTAGCAACTTTCAAATATACAATACACTCTCATTAACTATATGCTGTACTTTATATCCCCATGTTTTTCATAACAAATGTGTGAGTGAGTATGTGAGGGGGTATAGCTTTGGAGGGCCATATGGGACTGGAAAAATCTTAGATTGGAGAGGGGAGTATGTCAATAATGCCTAATCTGCAAGGATTACATTTTGTATATTACTTAATTCCCAAGAAGTAGCATAAAGCAAGACTGAGTAAATGTTAGTTGACTGAATCAAGCATGAGACAATCATAAAGCATGAAGGACTACAGGTGGGAGCTGCAAAAGATAGTTGTGGAGAGAGGAAGAAAGAGTGGGGAGTGACACAGTGTAGTAGGTGAGGGCATGAGATCTCTCAAGGATCAGAGGTGAGAAGAGTCTGGCAAGAGGACCGTATCAGGTTAGTATGCTCAAAGAGAAATAAGATCACCAGGAGAGTAGGGAAATACTAGCTACAGTGTTAACAGCCACCCTAAGAACCCAGGACAGATCAAAAGACCTGGAAATTGAATCTCTACAGGGCTGCCTCAAAGAGAAAGAAAAATTGGGTGACTCTGCTTTTTAACACTGTAGACAAAGAGGTATTAGGAATAGTAACAGGGCATTAGGCCATTGGGTTGAGGACTGAAGCTGTAGTTTGGGAAGGACTCTTAGCCAAGCTGCTTAAAGATAACTAAGGCAGAGAAGTATCAAATGATTTCACTCATCTGTGGAGTATAAGAACAAAGGAAAAACTGAAGGAACAAAACAGCAGCAGACTCACAGAACCCAAGAATGGACTAACAGTTACCAAAGGGAAAGGGACTGGGGAGGATGGGTGGGAAGGGAGGGATAAGGGGGGAAAAGGGGCATTATGATTAGCACACATAATGCAGTGGCGGGGGACACGGGAAAGGCAGTATTTATAGAGAAGACAAGTAATGATTTTATAGCATCTTACTACGCTGATGGACAGTGACTGTAGTGGGGTATGTGGGGGGGACTTGATAATAGGGGGTCTAGTAACCATAATGTTCAAGTGATTGTACATTAACGATACCAAAATAAAAAATAAAAAAAAGATAACTAAGGCAGTTTTGAGGCAGTGCCTTTCCTGCCAGGACAGGATATGAGAGAGGAGCATGGACGTGTTCAAGCCTGGTGCTCCCTATGTCAAACCACTCAAGCATATTTGGTTGACAGAAGGAAATCAAAATAGAAATAACACAAGAATGTCCTTTTCATTATACTGTACTCACTTCATATATCTTAAAATACTGTTTTCCTTTTGAGGCAGCCCTGTAGAGATTCAATTTCCAGTTTCCTGATCTGCCCTGGGTTCCTAGGGTGCCTTTTCTCACATAGGCCAACATTTTCCTACTCTGCTGGTGAGCTTGGTTGTCTTTGAGCATATATATGCATATACAGTCATGTTCATGTACACATTTAGGTATAATTTTTATATTGAAACTAGTTATTCATAATGATTATGGTGCACCTTTTTCCATTTTACAGAGCAGAGTGGGTTTCATTTTAGAAATCCAAGGAATTAGTTTTATAGATTCCTGATCTGAGAGACTCCAGTAGATTTTCTTCTTGTGAGGCATGACCACTCCCTAAGGGAAAAGTCCGAGAAATAGAAAGATGTGTGTAATATAGGAATGATTTCTTAAATCTCCTAAGTCATGGTTAGAAGATACTGAGAGTGGAAAACAATCAGGGTCATTAAAGGAAAATTTTATGAAAAGTCATGATTAATTGCCTCATTTACATTTGATTATCTCTGAAATACAATAAATATTATAAAAGCCAATAAATATTATGAACACAGCACTGTGTTAAAAAATAGTGGAAGAATCTGAAGAAGACAGTCTGTCCTTACTGACTATGATGTTAACAGGAAAGCAAAGATACAGACAGTTTAAGGTGGTCTTTATTGAAATGATGACTTGTATGGTATAGGCTTATTGCTTTGAGTGTTGAGTGAAGGGATTTGTTGTGATTTTATGTTTAGTGATGGTTTTAAAGAGAGTTAGGTAAAGATAGCATAATCTTAAAAACTGTGGACCTTGCAATAATCAAAACAGCAGTGCTTGAAAGAAAAATTTCAACTACTTCTGAGATACTAAAATCTACTGTATCATATTTGTATTTTTCAAATATCTTTCAATTAAAGAGGAGTTTGTATTAGCATGTCTTAAGATGGTATGCTCTTTACATACAATAAGCTGCATCAAACCCTAAATATTAATTAGTTTATCAGTGTGGCTTGGCTTAAGTGACCATGTGACCAGATTGGTTATTGTATGGTCTGATTTGCTATTAGGATTAGCCTTCTCTGTATAGACACTGAAATGTTTTTGTGTGTTTTCATTCAAAAAGCACATGATATGTTTTGACTATTTAGTCTAAATTTTGACATATTTTGGATTCCCCCACAGGTTTGAGTGACATTTCTCCATCTACAAGCCTACCACCTCTGGTTGAGGGCCAGCTACGCTGCTTTTTAAAACTTACCATTAATAAGGTCATATGGAAGATTGCAAAGCCTCCCACTTGTGTACTTGTCCGAGTGAGATGGTGGGGAGAAACCTCAGATGGAACTCTCTTTTGTCCCAGAGACACATTGCAGACTGAACCAAAAGCTGTGAGAACAACTACACGTTATGCAGTTCGTTGTGGTCCAAAGCAGTTTACCTCTTATCTAACAGGTATATTTATGTCTTATTTCATCTCTTGGCCTAATAAGAACCATGTGGTTATGTTAATAGATGTTATTGTATACCTACTATCTATGGCATTGTTAATTATTGAGGAATCAAAGAGGTTTTATAATAGCCACCATTTGTTGAGTATATACTATGTGCCAGCAGTTGATACATATTATTTCTGATCCTTAGTATTCCTGAAAGAGGTATTTTCTCTGTTTTGTGACAATGAAATTGAAGTTCAGAGGGATAAATAAATACTTTCTAAGCTTACATAGTTGATAACTGGCAAAACTAGGATTTGAACCTGCTTCTGACACCAAAACTCATGCACTTTTCACCACACCATGCTTCTTTAAGTAATAACTTTAGTCTCTGCTCTGAAACTTAAATTATGTTCTAGGAAAGAGGATATAGATATAAAATTTACTAGTAGTGAAAGATAATACATGCTAAATGTCAAATGAGTGGTTTAGTGGGTTGGTGATAAGGGTTTTCAGAGAAGGGAAGATACCTCTTTAGGGATCTAAGAGCCATGATTTCTTCATTTCTGTCAAGGAAAGCATTGTAAATGTACTATATTATTTTTCTATTCAGGTCTGCTTTCACATAAACATATTTTGGATGGCGGGTTATTAAATCAATCCAGTTCAAGTTAATAAGAATTAAGCATTTATCATGTAAATATTGTTGGGGTAGGAATACTGAAGAGTCAGAGGTGAATTAAACCTTAACCTGTTCCGAAGAAGCTTACATTTTATCAAGAAAAAAATTTGGAAACATGAAATGTAAAGAACAAAAAATTCAGTCATTCAAAAAGTATATATTGAACCTTTAGCATGTGCTAGACATTGTGCTAGGTATTGTGGGGATTACCAATTGAATTAAAAAATTTAATCAGAGTAGTATCTAATTCTAACTGAATTCACAGAGAAGTTTAGTTACAATGGTAGGTAGAAAGCAGTAATTGCTATTAAAGGATACTCATAGATACTCCAGGTATTGTAAACCTAAAACATTGTCAGGTGGTATTTTTATATAATTTAATAAATGAAGAGTGATTAGAAATTCTTCAGTAAGAAAGGTCTTTATTAATATAATCAATAGATCAGACATTTGAGCATCCTGTGGTATAATAAAGAATGCATTAGACTTGGCGTTTGGACTTTAGGTTGGTGTTAATCAGCTGTGGGATATTTGGAAAATCTCTCCACAGTTCTGATCTCCTTTATCCTCATCCATAAAATGGGATCTAATAGCTGCCCTTCACCTTGCTTTTTTCATGAAGCAGCAGCCTGGTTGAATGAGAAGAACATGGGCTTTGAGGTCAGACAGTCTTGAACTTGAACTCTGGCTTAAGTATTGGATGACTATGTGATGCTGGGAGGTTCCTTAGTTTCCTCTTAGTTACTTGGGGTTAATAGCACTTACCTGACAGAAATTATTGTGAAGATTAAATGAAAACATTTTTGTAAAGTGATTGGTCCAGTACCTGGCACATTGTAGGTGTATTACAAAAATATAAAGTCTTGGGCACTGTGGGGGATACCGAGATTTTAGATGTAATCCCTGATAAAAAGGAATTTATAGATTAGTTGGAAAAAAACAAAACTTACATATATGAAATAGTAGTGGGCAATGCCAGAAAATAAATAATTAAATACCTGATTCCTTGGTACATTCAGTTAGTACCATATGAATATTCCAGGAAGTTAATAAGGGCTAAACATATCATAAGCTGTTAGGAAACCAGTATCCTATTCTGTTCTGCTTGACTTTGAGCAAGCCATTTCATCTTTCTGGGCCTTAATTTTCCCATTTGTAAATTGAAGTGGTTAACAACCAAATGGTCCAGTACTCAAATTTCATGATTCTAGTTAGGAAAGAAGCTTTGGAGAAGGTAGCATTTGAATAGGAGAGAAATGAGGTGAACTTTGTAAGTGATGGCCCAGCTGTGGACATGAGTGTGACATACTAAGAAAATGAAGACACAAGAAATAAACATTAGTTCATAGGAGTATGTACTCTAAACTGAAAACTTGGAAAAAATATAGCTATTTCTTAAGCTTTGTGATAGATATGTGTCTTAATATTATTCTTTTATGTACTCTTTTGTGTGCATATTTCATTTAAAAGAAAATAAAATGCATAAAGTATACTAATGACTATATTGTCACATATTAGCATAAAACTTGAATGGGTCCAGGTTGGAAAGACGGAGGCAGTAAAACAGGGAGTATATGAATTCTTGATTAAAATAATATCTAGAAACAGTTGAAAATGCATAACATTTTACAGTCTATAAAATACTTATATTTTCAGGGGCATTATGACTAGCACACATAATGTAAGAAGGGGCACGGGGAAGGCAGTATAGCATAGAGAAGACAAGTAGTGGCCCTATAGCATCTTACTATGCTGATGGACAGTGACTGTAATGGGGTGTGTGGTGGGGACTTGATAATGGGGGGAATCTAGAAACCACAATGTTGCTCATGTGATTGTATATTAATGATACCATAATAAAAAAAAATACTTTCAGGTCCATCATCTTATTTGATGTTTAAAATGACCCTGTGAAGTAGGTAGGGTGGTTTGTTTTAGTCATTCTTTTTTATCTGTTTCATCTTATTCTGAATGTAAGTTAGGGTAGTTGCAAAAGCAGCTGAGTACAGAAAGATTTTTTTTAATTGAGAAAATCTTTACATTTTAAATCTTTAAAACTTTGTTTAAGGAAAGTAAACATAGAGTGGGAGGAATAAGAGAAAGCCACTGGGAAATACTGGAATGCATGCTGTGAGGCCCTGTACATTGGCCGTGGGTATTATCCTTGTTTTCTAGGTGATGAATTTGAGTTTCAGAGTAGGAAGTATCCTACCAAGGTCACCCTAACACCAACCCTAATTTCAGGAATGATGGCTCCAAGATCATTCCTGTTTCTGTATATGCCATACTACCTCAGGAAATTGAGGGATTATAGGATTCTGAGATATGCCTCATATTCTCTTCTTACATCTTTCTTATCTTTTATCTCTTTACAGGAAATAGCAGCCATGAAAATGTTTGGAGCATGGGAAAGTTAGAGTAGAAACTGAGAAAATTCCAGTATCACTAAGCCTCACTACCTGATTTTTGCCTCTCTTTAATCAGATAGTTAGGATTCTGTTAGTAGGAATGTGAAAGACAATGGGGGTGGGAAGAATGGTGAACAGTAGGGATTCTAATTCTATGGGAAAGTGAAAGATAAGAGTCAGAAGCATATTAGGAATTAAGTTTTTTTTCTCCCTGGATGAATAATAAAGCAGCATGGTATAATGTACTTTATAGTTGGATAGAACTTCGTGTTAGCCCCATTTAAAGTTTAGTTACTTTAAGGCTGGTTAAACTTAGGAGTATTGTATGACCTCTCTGAATCTCAGTGTTATCCTCAAATGGGGATGGAGAAAACTGTATCACAAATTTGTGAAGAGAATTAATGAGACACAGAATACAATAACCCACAAATGTTGGTACATTTCCCCTATTCTGCATATGCACATCATTTTATATTCTTCAAAGCACTTTTACATCTATTAGCTCATACGATTTTCAGATAACTTTCATTGGTAGGTAAGAAAGGGACTGCAATATGTTAAGTAATTTACCTAAAATCATACAGCAACCTTAAGCAACCACCATGTGAGAGGATACTGTGCTACATGTTTTACTTGCATTACTCCCTCCCTTACACAACTATGATGTAGTGTTAACAATGCCTATTTTACAGACAACTGGCTTACAGAGAAGTAGCTTGTGAATATTGGAGCCATGACAAAATCCTAGGACTTCTAATTTTAAGTCCTGTGCTCTTTTCACTGGGGTATTGAACAAATGGTGAAAATGAATCATTTTCTCAATTTTGTAAGGAAATATACAGAAGTTATACTGTCTGGAATAATCAGATTCCATATACATGCATTATATGCCTTCTGCTGTAAATTAATACCATGAAAGTATTAAGTCTAAGTGACTAGTTGAAGAATACAGTTAAGGAGTTTATTTCCATTTCTCTTAGTTCCAAGTGCCCTCAGTATTTCAGTGCTCCAGATATAACTGAGGAGTAAGCAGTTAGATATTCTTGGGAGGCAGGGTCCTAACTTTGCGTCTATGCAAGAGAAGTTCTTTGTCTGGTTTAAAACTAGAGATGGTAAGAATAAAAGAACTGAGAATTTGCTTTTATATTTGAAAACCAAAGCCTGAGTTTTTGCCAGATATGTTTTTAAAATACTCTTGTAAAGGTATTTTCCTTATCAGATACTTGATATGCTAAATATTTTATTCACTGTTCTTCTCTAAAACTTTATTCTTTTAATCTTGGGTTCACTTGTCCCCACACCCAAAATGATACTATTGAGTGTGTGGTTTATTTGAAAAATAAAATAATTTTTTTAAGAAAATAAAAATAAAAAGTAAGTGAAAAATATCTGTATGTGTTGTAACTGTTTCTGATTAGATATGGCTGTGCTCGTGCTGGAAGTAATCACCAAACTTGATCATCTTACAATTGGTAGAGTTCAGATAAGTGGACTAGCCCAGCTTTCTCCAACCCATCACATCAGTGGACTTTTTACCATTGTTTCACCAACATCTAAGAAACTTGGAGAACTCCAGGTAAAAATATTTTAATTCTTTGTTGCATAGAATAAAAGTTTTGGGGCACAAATAGTTGAGTCTGTTTGTAGAATGGAAAGGGACATAACTCACATATACCATGCTAATTCCCACTTGAAGCCTTTGGTCATGTTTTTACCCAAAGATTGTAACATACATTTGTTTCCCACTTACGTAGATTCTCCTAGTGCTTTGCAGCCCATCTCATGTTCCAAGGATCCTTCACAGCTCCTACTGCACTCAGTCTTCTCCATACTCTTTATTAAATTTATAATAACACTAATTACATAATCATTGTTCAGTTTTAATCCACCATAGTCTCCAAAATTATATATTGAGAAAGTCTCCCTTTGATTTAGTTTTTAGGTTCCCTGAGAAAGCAGGACAGTATTTTCTACTTCCTTTGTTTTTCTCCCACTTTCTAACACAGTGCCAAGCAATAATTGCTTGTTTGACTCATATAAGTGGTGTTTCTGATATATTCATTGATTGATTCAGCCTACATTTTTTTGATACACTGTTATATGCCACTAACTTAATATTGACATAAGAGATGGTCCTTTCACTTAATTTTCCAAAGTTATGTGTGAGGAAATGGAAAAGAGTAACAAGTAGAATGCAATGTGATACATATTATACTATAGATATATATGGGATGATGGGAAAGAACATGGAAGAAGGGTCCCTTTCCGAGGGATACTCTATGGGAGTGCTTCCTTGAGAATTCTGAGTAGTCAAACCCCTTAGAAATCTCATGAGGTTTATGCCTTGTCAAGTGTATTCTAAAATATGTATAGCTATTTAAGCATGTTTATAAGAAAATAGTTCTAAAAAGATGAAAAAAATGTATAACATTACCAGATGTAAGAACTTACTATAAAATCACAAGCATATAATTGTGTTAGTGGAACAGAATATAGAATCCAGAAATAGATCTAAGTGGAAGAACTTGATATTTTTTAAATTGTATTTATCATATTAAATTTAAAAATTAAATAATAGTAACACCTTATGTTGGTAACTTTATGGGGAAGTAAGCCTGGTTTACTCAGACTTTTCTGATAATGGTATATAAGTTCGCATCAGACCTGTAAGTGAGTTTGGAATTATGTTTCAAGAGCCATAAAAATCATCATATATCATTTACCTCAGCAGTTCTACCCTTGGGAACTTAAGGAAATAACATAAAAAGAGAGAGGCTATATACTTAGGTCTAGTTATGAAATTATACTTTTAATACTGAAAAAAATGAAACTTTATTCAACAATATTAAAATTGTAGTCTTAGTGAACTGTTGTCTCCATAAGAGATAAAATTACATATTTATGATTATGTGACAGCATGGATAAATGATTTGGGGTTGATAACAAATGAGAATTAAAATTATATCTATATATATGCATATGATCAATGAGAAGGGAAAACACAGAACAGTGAAAACAGGATTCTAGGTGAGGTTTTTTTCCTATTTTAAAAATTGATATATAATTCACATGCCATAAAATTCACCTGTTTAAAGTATACAATTCAGTGGTTTCAAATATATTCACGAGATTGTACAACTATCACTACTATCTAATTCCAGAGCATTTTATCACCCCCAGAAGAAACACTGTACCCATTAGCAGTCATTTCCCCTTTCATCCTTCCCCAGTCCCTGATGACTACTAATCTACTTTCTGTCTATGTATTTCCCTATTCTGGACATTTCCTGTAAATAAAATATAATATGTGGCCTTTTGTGACTGGCTTCTTTCACTTAGCCTAATATTTAAGTTCATCCATGGTTGTAGCATGCATCAGTACTTCATTCCTTATTATGGCTGAGTAATATTCCATTGTATAGCTAGAGCCCATGTTGATCCATTCTTCCGTTGATGGACATTTGGGTTGTTTCCACTTTTTGTGACTATATGAATAATGTTACTCTGAACATTCCTGTACAAATTCTTTGTTAATACATGTTTTTAGTTCTCTTGTGTACATACCTAGGGAGTAGTATTTCAGTCATAATAGCTACGTTTAATTTTGAAGAACAGCCAGACTGTTTTCTAAAGTGGCTGCATCATTTTTTCCATATTCAACTGTTAACTGATAGAATAATACTTCTGTATTCTTTACTTCAATTTCATTGGGTTTGTTGGAGGAGAATTGTCTTGGTAGAGCGTTGGAGGCCAAAGTTGGATTTTGGAAGATTGTGGAGTAAGGAAATAAGTACTAATTACAGTGAAGAAGTAGAAATTAACAATTAGAGATGTCTGTTTCCCAGATGAATGGCAGTGAAGAGAGGGAGAGGTAGTGATCTAATGGAAATAGCACTGAACATAGAGAAATTGGTTACAAAAGCAATTCTGGTGTTCACTGATACACTCTGAGCTTTAGTATCCTATTTTGTAAAATGATTATACTGAAACTTTTACCTCTTAGCATTGTTGCGGGAATTAAATGAGATGAAGAAATACAGAAACACTTAAGTCCTCCGGCACATGACAGGGCCATGCCAAATTTACTTGAATTTGAGAGGATGGTATTCATATTTGGTAGCAGAATTGAGAAGTTTGCTGACACTGTTTTAGAACAGAGGTTGTCAAACTGCCCAGTGGACCAAATCTGGCCGCCTAAGTAAAAATGGTGTTTACATTTTTAAAGGGTTTAAAAAAGAATGCAATCAAGCCTAAAATATTTCTTCTCTGCCCCTTTATAGAATAAGTTTTCTGACCCCTTTTCTTAGAGTACAGGAGACCTGATTTGTTTCATAGACCGAAGGGAAAATCAAGTAAAGAAAGAAATTGAAAATAAAATAGGATAATTGAGCAAATAAGGTCTTGAAGAGAATTAGATGGGAATGAATTTCTATCATGAACATAATTATAACAGGTTACCTTTGGATTGGAGGAATTACAAGCAGGAGGGAAAGAGGAGAAACATTTTGAGATGGACAAAATTGAAGGAGTTCATGCTGATAACTTTTTAAATCAACATTTTACTATATGCCTATCTACCATTTGTTAGGTACTATACATTTTATTTGCTTTAATTTTTTTAGTTAAATGGAGATATGCAAGAGAATATACGTATAAGATATAAAAAATAACCATCCATGGAATGCCATTTGCTCCTCACCCAGATTAAGTACTGTATTAATGGAATAAATAAAAGTTTTAGAGGTTCATCCATATTTATGTATCAGTAGTTCCCTTTTTCAGAGTTATGTTCTATTGTATGTATATTCCACAATTTTTTATCCATTTGCCAGTTAGTGGACATTTGTTTTTTTTCCACTTTTTGCCTATTACAAATAGAGCAACTTTTTGTGTGGACATGTTTTTATTGCTCTTGGGAAAATTCTCAAGAGTAGAGTTGCTGAGTCATATGGTAAGTGTATATTTAACTTTTTAGGAACTGCCAAGGTGTTTTCAAACTGGTATAATTTTACATTCCCATCAGCAGTGTATAAACATTTTATAAACTAATCGCTCCACATTCCTACCAGTGGTATAGTTAGTCTTTCTAATTTTTGTCATTCGAGTGATGTACTGATATCTTACTGAGGTTTTGGGTTGCATTTCCTGATGACCAATACATTTTTTTGTGTGTGAGCTTTTTAGCCATTCTTTTATTGTTAGGGATTCACAGTCTATACCTCCAAGGAAATCTGGCTGACTTCCTATATTTATAAATAGTCTCATTAGAAAACAGCGACACTCACTCATTTGTGTGTAGTCTCTTACTGCTGCAGCAGCAGAGTTGTAATTATGACAGAAACTGTATGCTATGCAGAGCCTAAAATATTGACTATCTGACTTCTTCATAGGAAAAAAGATGTACCACCCTCTGATCTACTTTTATGAAATGCCTATTCAACTCTTCTGCTCATTTAAAAAATAGCGTATCTTTTTTTTTCCTATTATTAATGAACAATTACATGAAAAACATTATGGTTACTAGATTCCCCCTATTATCAAGTCCCCACCACATACCCCACTGTAGTCACTGTCCATCAGCGTAGTAAGATGTTATAGAATCACTACTTATCTTCTCTCTGTTATACTACCTTCCCGTATCCCCCCACCCCTGCTACAGTATGTGTGCTCATTGTAATAGCCCTTTTTCCCCTTTATCCCTCCCTTTGCACCCATCTTCCCCAGTCCCTTTCCCTTTGGTAACTGTTACTCCATTCTTGGGTTCTGTGACTCTGCTGCTGTTTTGTTCCTTCAGTTTTTTCTTTGTTCTTATACTCCACAGATAAGTAAAATCATTTGACACTTGTCTTTCACCACCTGGCTTATTTCACTGAGCATAATACCCTCTAGCTCCATCCATGTTGCTCCAAATGGTAGGATTTGTTTTCTTCTTATGGCTTAATACTATTCCATTGTGTATATATACCACATCTTCTTTATCCATTCATCTACTGATGGACACTTAGGTTGCTTTCATTTCTTGGCTATTGTAAATAGGGCTGCAATAAACATAGGGGTGCATATGTCTTTTTCATATTGGGCTGCTGCATTCTTAGGGTAAATTCCTAGGAGTGGAATTCCTGAGTCAAATGGTATTTCTATTTTGAGTTTTTTGAGGAACCTCCATACTGCTTTCCACAATGGTTGAACTAATTTCCATTCCCACCAGCAGTGTAGGAGGGTTCTGCTTTCTCCACATCCTCGCTAATATTTGTTGTTGTTTGTCTTTTGGATGGCAGCCATCGTAACTGGTGTGAGGTGATATCTCATTATAGGTTTAATTTAAATTTCTCTGATGACTAGTGATGTGGAGCGTTTTTTCATGTGTCTGTTGGCCATCTGAATTTCTTCTTTGGAAAAGTGCCTGTTCAGCTCCTCTACCCATTTTTTTATTGGCTTATTTGCTTTTTCTTTATTGAGGTGCATGAGCTCTTTATATTTTTTGGATGTCAACCCCTTATTGGATATGTCATTTATGAATATATTCTCCCATACTGTAGGATGTCTTTTTGTTCTACTGATGGTGTCCTTTGCTGTACAGAAGCTTTTTAGTTTGATATAGTCCCACTTGTTCATTTTTGCTTTTGTTTCCCTATATGTTCATGAAGAAGTTGCTCATGTTTATGTCCAAGAGATTTTGGCCTATGTTTTTTTCTAAGAGTTTTATGGTTTCATGACTTACATTCAGGTCTTTGATCCATTTTGAGTTTACTTTTGTGTATGGGGTTAGACAGTATTCCAGTTTCATTCTCTTACATGCAGCTATCCAGTTTTGCCAACACCAGCTGTTGAAGAGGCTGTCATTTCCCCATTGTATATCCATGACTCCTTTATCGGATATTAATTGACCATATATGCTTGGGTTAATATCTGGGCTCTCTATTCTGTTCCACTGGTCTATGGGTCTGTTCTTGTGCCAGTACCAAATTGTCTTGATTACTGTGGCTTTGTAGTAGAGCTTGAAGTCAGGGAGAGTAATTCCCCCTGCTTTATTCTACCTTCTCAGGATTGCTTTGGCTATTCGGGGTCTTTTGTGGTTCCATATGAATTTTAGAACTATTTGCTCTAGTTCATTCAAGAATGCTGTTGGTATTTTGATAGGGATTGCATTGAATCTGTTGATTGCTTTAGGCAGGATGGCCATTTTGACAATGTTAATACTTCCTAGCCAAGAACATGGGATGAATTTCCATTTATTAGTGTCCTCTTAAATATCTCTTAAGAGTGTCTTGTAATCATCAGGGTATAGGTCTTTCACTTCATTGGTTAGGTTTATTCCTAGGTATTTTATTCGTTTGGATGCGATTGTGAAAGGAATTCTTTCCCTGATTTCTCTTTCTGCTAGTTCATCATTAGTGTATAGGAATGCAACAGATTTCTGTGTATTAATTTTTTATCCTGCAGCTTTGCTAAATTCAGATATTAGATCTAGTAGTTTTCGAGTGGATTGTTTAGGGTTTTTTATGTGCAATATCGTGTCATCTACAAACAGGGAGAGTTTGACTTCTTCCTTGCCAATCTGGATGCCATTTATTTCTTTCTGTTGTCTGATTGCCGTGGCTAGGACCTCCAGAACTATGTTGAATAAAAGTGGGGAGAGTGAGCATACTTGTCTTCTTCCTGATCTTAAAGGAAAAGCTTTCAGCTTCTCGCTGTTCAGTATAATGTTGGCTATGAGTTTGTCATATATGGCCTTTATTATGTTGAGGTACTTGCCCTCTATACCCATTTTGTTGAGAGTTTTTATAATGAATGAATGTTGAATTTTGTCGAATGCTTTTTCAGCATCTATGGAGATGATCATGTGGTTTTTGTTCTTTTTGTTGATATAGTGGATGATGATGGATTTTCGAATGTTGTACCATCCTTGCATCCCTGGGATGAATCCCCCTTGATCATGATGGATGGTCTTTTTTATGTATTTTTGAATTCGGTTTGCTAATATTTTGTTGAGTAGTTTTGGATTGAGTGTTCATCAGGGATATTGGTCTGTAACTTTCTTTTTTTTGTGGTGTCTTTGCCTGGTTTAGGTATTAGAGTGATGTTGGCCTCCTAGGATGACTTTGGGAGTATTCCCTCCTTTTCTACTTTTTGGAAAACTTTAAGGAGGATGGGTATTACATCTTCACTAAATGTTTGATAAAATTCAGCAGTGAAACCATCTGGTCCAGATGTTTTGTTCTTAGGTAGTTTTTTGAATACCAGTCCAATTTTTTTGCTGTTAGTTGGTCTATTCAGATTTTCTGTTTCTTCCTGGGTCAGCCTTGGAAGGTTTTCTTTTTCTATAAAGTTGTCCATTTCTTCTAGGTTATCCAGTTTGTTACCATATAATTTTTCATACTATTCTGTCATAATTCTTTATATTTCTGTGAAGTCCATAGTGATTTTTCCTTTCCTATTTCTGATTCTGTTTATGTGTAGACTCCCTTTTGTTCTTGATAAGTCTGGCTAGGGGTTTATCTAGTTTGTTGATTATCTCAAAGAACCAGCTCCTGGTTTCATTGATTCTTTCTATTGTTTTATTCTTCTCAATATTATTTATTTCTGCTTTAATCTTTATTATGTCCCTCCTTCTACTGACTTGGGGCCTCATTAGTTCTTCCTTTCTAGTTTCATTAATTGTGAGTTTAGACTGTTCTTTTGGGACTGTTCTTTCCTGAGATAGGCCTGTATTGCAATATATTTCCCTCTGAGCATGGCCTTTGCTGCATCCCACCGATTTTGTGGTGTTAAATTATTGTTGTCATTTGTCTCCATTTATTGGTTGATCTCTGTTTTTATTTGGTCATTGATCCATTGATTATTAGGAGCATGTTATTAAGCCTCCATGTGTTTGTGGGCTTTTTCATTTTCTTTGTGTAATTTATTTCTAGTTCCATACCTTTGTGATCGGAGAACCTGGTTGGTACAATTTCAATCTTTTTGAATTTACTGAGGTTCTTTTTGTGGCCTAATATATGATCTATTCTTGAAAATGTTCCATGTGCACTTGAGAAGAATGTGTATCCTGTTGCTTTTGGATGGAGTGTTCTGTAGATGTCCGTTAGGTCCATCTCTTCTATTATGTTGTTCAGTGCCTCTGTGTCTTTACTTATTTTCTGTCAGGTTGATCTGTTCTTTGGAGTGAGTGGTTTTTGAAGTCTCCTAAAATGAATGCGTTGCATTCTATTTCCCCCTTCAAGTCTGTTAGTATTTGTTTCACATATGCAGGTGATCCTTTGTTGGGTGCATAGATATTTATAATAGTTATATCCTCTAGTTGGACTGACCCTTTTATCATTATGTAATGTCCTTCTTTGTCTCTTGTGACTTTCTTTGTTTTGAAGTCTATTTTGTGTGATACAAGTACTGCAACTCCTGTTTTTTTTTCACTATTAGTTGCATGAAATACCTTTTTCCATCCCTTTACTTTCAGTCTGTGTTATGTCTTTGGGTTTGAAGTGAGTCTCTTGTAGGCAGCATATTGATGGGTCTTTTTTTTTTATCCATTCAGTAACTCTATGTCTTTTGATTGCTGTATTCAGACCATTTACATTTAGGGTGATTATTGATTGGTATATACTTATTACCATTGCAGGCTTTAGATTCGTGGTTACCAAAGGTTCAAGGGCAATTCCCTTACTATCTAACAGTCTAATTTAACTTACTTCATATACTATTACAAAAACAACCTGAAGGTTCTTTTTTTTTTCCTCATTTATCTTCCTCCTCCTTTCTTTGTATGTTATCAATCATGTTCTGTAGTCTTTGTCTTCCCTTGGGTGACATCTATTTAGCCTTAGGAATACTTGCATGTATAGGAGTCCCTCCAAAATGCACTGTAGAGATCGTTTGTGGGAGGTAAATTCTCTCACCTTTTGCTTATCTGAAAATTGTTTAATCCCTCCTTTAAATTTAAATGATAACTTGCCGGGTTAAATATTCTTGGTTCAAGGCCCTTCTGCTTCATTGCATTAAATATATCATGCCAGTCCCTTCTGGCCTGGAAGGTTTCTGTTGAGAAGTCTGATGATAGCCTGATGGGTTTTCCTTTGTATGTGATCTTTTTTGTCTCTCTAGCTGCTTTTAAAAGTCTGTTTTTATTCTTGAACTTTGCTATTTTAATTATTATATGTCTTGATGTTGTCTTTCTTGGGTCCCTTGTGTTGGGAGATCTGTGTACCTTCATGGCTTGAGAGACTATCTCCTTCCCCAGATTGGCAAATTTTTCAGCAATTACTTTCTATCCCTTTTTCTCTCTCTTCTTCTTCTGGTACCCCTATAATGCGAATATTTTGTTGCGTTTGGATTGGTCACACAGTTGTCTCAATATTCTTTCATTCTTAGAGATCCTTTTTTCTTTCTGTGCCTCAGCTTCTTTGTATTCCTCTTCTCTAATTTCTATTTCATTTACCGTATCTTCTACTACATCTAATCTACTTTTAAATCCCTCCATTGTGTGTTTCAGTTCAGATATGGAATTTCTTAATGATTGAATCTCCAACTTAAATTTGTTCCTAAGTTCTTGAATATTTTTCTGTACCTCCATAAGCATGTTTATAATTTTTATTTTGAACTCTCTTTCAGGAAGATTGGTGAGTTCGGTTTCATTTGGCCCTCTTTCTGGGGGTTTGTGAGATTTTGGTCTGAACCATGCTCTTTTGTCATTTCACATTTCTGTGTGTTGTGCCCTAGTGTGCAGAAACTCCAGTCTCTGGAGCTGCTCAGCCCCTAGAGTGAGGTTGGGGGTCGTAGTGGAGCGGAGCTGGTGCCTTGGGGGAGGAAATATCTGTTTCCTGATTCACGTCTGCAGTGCCTGTCTCTAGTGTCAGACCCAGTGGCCCAAGCACACATATGTAATCCTCTGTGCTTTGCGTTCTCTAGCTGTTGTAAACGGGGCCTCCCCCCGGGTGTCCTTACGCCTGCACAGTGACTATGGGTTTGTGAGCAGGTGCCTGCAGACCAGTAGGAAGGCTCAGCAGGCTGTGTGTCACAGTGTGGGGCCTAAGAGCTGAGTAGGGAGCCTGGGGGATGGAGCACCTTAAGCTCCCCAACGTTCCCAACCAGCTGGGCAGAATGCACCCAGAGAACCTTGTCCAGCTCTCCCTTCTCCTGCACAACAAGGTCCATGCAAACCCCACCCCTTCAGCAGCCCTCTGGCTACTAGGAAGCATCTTAGACCGCCTTCCTTTCCTCTGACTCAGAGTAGCCGGGTGTGGATCCCCCCTCCACAAACGGCCGGAACGTCAATTTGTGAAGCACTCCGCCTGTCCGAGCTCCCCAACGTCCAGAGCACCACACACTATAGGATTCTGCTCACAAAGCAGATCTCCAGGGATTGGTGTTCAGCAGGCCCAGTATTCCACCCACTCCCCACTCTGTTTCTCTTCCTCCTGCCGGTGAGCTTGGGTGGGGGAAGGGCTTGTGTCCTGCCGGATTAAGGCTTTCCTATGTTACCCTCTTTTGTGAGGTCTGCTCTGTTCATGAGGTCCGGTTCAGCCTTCTTTCTTGTTGCTGTTTTAAGGTTAGTTGTATTAATTAACTATATTTTCGTACTGTTTCTGGTTTTGGGAGGTGCTCTCCATCTCACCTTTCATTCCGCCATCTTCACACCAGACCAAAAATACCGTATCTTTTTTAGTTTGAAGACCTTTTTTATGTGCAGGATATATGTAGATTTTATATATTCATGGAATTTTTTCAGCCTCTGGCTTATCTTTTAATTTTCTCTGTGGTGTCTTTTGAAGAGCAGAGTTTTTCTTTTAATTAAGTCAAATGTATCGATTTTACCTTTTATGGTACATGCTTTTTTGCACCTAAGAAATCATTCCCTATTCCAAGGTTGTAAAGATTTTCTCCACTGCTTTCCTCTAAAATTTTTATAGTTTTAGCTTTTACATTAGAATAATTCATGTGTAGTTAATTTTTGTGTATGGTATGACGTAAAGTCAGAATTATTTTTTCTATAAGTATATCCACTTGTTCTAGCACCATTTATTGAAAAGAAGATCCACTAAATTATGTTGGAATCTTTATACAAGGTCAGTTGATTATATGTGTGTGCGTCTATTTCCGGACTCTAGTTCCACTGATTTATTTTTCTATTTTTAGGAGAGTATCATGTATTACTGAAGCTTTATTGTACATCTTGAAATCAGATAGTTTGAGCCCTCTAATTTTTTCTTTTAGAAGGTTATTTTGTCTATTCTGGGTTCTTTGTATTTCCATATAAATTTTATGATATCAATTTCTACAAAAACTGGGATTTTTGTTTGAGATTCTATAGAATATATAGATCAAATTGGGGAGAATTGAATTCTTAGTAATGTTGAGTTTTTCAATCCATGACATGACATATTTCTCCAATTTTTAAGGTCTCCTTTAATTTCCCACTGCAGTGTTTTGTAGTTTGTAGCATGCAAGTCTATCACATATTTTGTTATATTTATCCACAAAGAGTAGTGCTTTTTGTTCACTCCTCAGGGTTCTCTATACAGACAACTATGTCATCCATGGATAAGACAATTTTACTTCTTTTCCAATCTGTATGCCTTTTATTTCTATTTTCTGGCCTTATTGCAATAATCCAGTCCATTGTTGAAGAGAGAACAGATATCCTTGCCTTGTTCTTGTTCAAAGAAGGAAAGCATTTGGTCATTCACTGTTAAATATGTTATTGAAGGTTTTTTATAGATATCCTTTATGTATGAGAACATTACCATTTTCTCCAAGTAGACTGAGTGATTTTATCATGAATAGGCCTTGAATTGTATCAAGTGTTCTTTCTCTGTATGCTGGGATATAGTCTTTTGGTTTTTTCTTTTAGTCTGGTATTATTTTTTTTTTTAATTTTGTTATTGTTAATGTACAATCACTTCAACATTATGGTTACTATTATCAAGTCCCCCCCATATACCCCACTACAGTCACTGTCCATCAGCGTTGTAAGATGCTATAGAATTATTACTTGTCTTCTCTATAAATATTGCCTTTCCCGTGTCCCCTGCTGCTGCATTACGTGTGCTAATCATAATGCCCCTTTTCCCTCCTTATCACTCCCTTCCCACCCATCTTCCCCAGTCCCTTTCCCTTTGGTAACTGTTAGTCCATTCTTGGGTTCTGTGAGTCTGCTGCTGTTTTGTTCCTTCAGTTTTTCCTTTGTTCTTATACTCGACAGATGAGTGAAATCATTTGATACTTGTCTTTCTCTGCCTGCTTTATTTCACTGAGCATAATACCCTCTGGCTCCATCCATGTTGTTGCAAATAGTAGGATTTCTTTTCTTCTTATGGCTGAATAATATTCCATTGTGTATATGTACCACATCTTCTTTATTCATTCATCTACTGATGGACACTTAGGTTGCTTCCATTTCTTGGCTATTGTAAATAGTACTGCGATAAACAAAGTGGTGCATATGTCTTTTTCAAACTGGGCTGCTGCATTCTTAGGGTAAATTCCTAGGAGTGGAATTCCTGCTTCAAATGGTATTTTTATTTTGAGTTTTTTGAGGAACCGCCATACTGCTTTCCACATGGTTGAGCTAGTTTACATTCCCACAGTGTAGGAGGGTTCCCTTTTCTCCACATCCTCGCCAACATTTCTTGTTTGTGTTTTGGATGTTGGCCATCCTAACTGGTGTGAGGGGATATCTCATTGTGGTTTTAATTTGCATTTCTCTGATGACTTAAGATGTGGAGCATCTTTTCATGTGCCTGTTGGCCATCTGAATTTCTTCTTTGGAGAACTGTCTTTTCAGCTCCTCTGCCCATTTTTTAATTGGCTTATTTGCTTTTTGTTTGTTGAGGTGCATAAGTTCTTTATATATTTTGGATGTCAACCCCTTATCAGATACGTCATTTATGAATATATTCTCCCATACTGTAGGATGTCTTTGTTCTACTGATGGTGTCCTTTGCTGTACAGAAGCTTTTTAGTTTTATATAGTCCCACTTGTTCATTTTTGCTTTTGTTTCACTTGCCCGGGGAGATATGTTCATGACGAAGTTGCTCATGTGTATGTCCAAGAGGTTTTTGCCTATATTTTTTTCTAAGAGTTTTATAGTTTCATGACTTACATTCAGGTCTTTGATCCATTTTGAGTTTACTTTTGTGTATAGGGTTAGACAGTAATCCTGTTTCATTGTCTTACATATAGCTATCCAGTTTTGCCAACACCAGCTATTGAAGAGGCTGTCATTTCCCCATTGTATATCCATGGGTCCTTTATTGTATTTTAATTGACCATATATGTTTGAGTTAATGTCTGGACTCTCTATTCTGTTCCACTGGTCTGTGGGTCTGTTCTTGTGCCTGTACCAGATTGTCTTGATTACTGTGGCTTTGTAGTAGAGCTTGAAGTCAGGGAGTGTAATTCCCCCTGCTTTATTCTTCCTTCTCATGATAGCTTTTGCTATTTGGGGTCTTTTGTCATTCCATATGAATTTTAGAACTATTTGCTCTAGTTCATTCAAGAAGCTGTTGGTATTTTGATAGGGATTGCATTGAATCTGTAGATTGCTTTAGGCAGGGTGGCCATTTTGACAATATTTATTCTTCCTAGCCAAGAGCATGGGATGAATTTCCATTTATTAGTGTCCTCTTTAATTTCTCTTAGTATGATTTGTTATATTAATTAGTTTCTGAAAGCTAAACCAGACCCTCATTCCTAGGGTGAACCTCATGGAATCATGTTGTATTAATATTTTATATAGTGAATGTGATTTAATAATATTTAATAATATTTTATTGAGGTTTTGTACATCTGTGTTTCTGTTCATTCTTTTATTGCATTCTTTGGTTTAGATATTAGAGAAATGCTGGTATAAAATACCTAAAATGATTTGAGAAGAGCTCCTTCTTTTTGTTTTTCCGGAAGTTTATATTAGAATTGAGTAAATGTGTGATAGAATTTACCAGTGAAATCATCTGGTCCTAGATTTTCTTTTAGGAGAAGCTGTTAAGCTACAACTTAAATTTATTTAATAGATGTAGGGATATCTAGGTAATGTTTCTTTTTGAGTGAACTTTGGTAGTTTGGTTTTCAAATAATTTGTCCATTTAATCAAAGTTGTTGCATTTATTTGCCCAGTGTTATTTATAATATTCCTTTATTCTGCTTAAAATTTCTAAGGCAATCAAAATGATATCCCCTCTTTGATTCCTGTTATTGACAATTTATGTCTTCTCTGTTTTTTTCTCGATCAGACTAGATAAAGGTTTAATAGTTTTTTTAATTTCAGTATCATTAATCTGCAAATGCATGTGCAACATTATGAGGTTTAATAGTTTTATGAATCATATCAAAGAGCCAGCATGTGATTTCATGAGATTCCAAATACATGTATGTTGGATATTTGATAATTTTCCACAAGTCTCTCATTTTACATAATTCCTATTGCTGTACATTCAGATTTACTTATCTTTTCCTGTGCAGTGTTTAATCTGGTTTTAATCCCTTCAGTGAGATTTTCATTTCAGATATTGTTTTTTAATCTCTAAAAGTTACATTTCATTTTTCAATGTACATTTCATTTCTTTCTTGACATTCATGTTTTCTTTTATATCCTTGAGCATAAGAGCCAACTTGAGTTTAATTTTAGCATCTCTTGTCATTTTGAGTATTCTCATCATTCATAGGTCCTCTCATCGCTCACCTCATTCTGCATTTAACAGTTTTTGATTGCCCACTGAATATTATGAGGCTTGAATGCTGTGTACTTGATTTTTTTTTCTTTGAAGAGTGTTGGACTCTGACAGGCAGTCTGCCAGAGAAAAGGGGGAACAGATACATACAAAGAATTAGGAAGTAGTATGGCTTCAGGCTTCTCAATAGAAACATTAGGAGCCAGAAGACAGTTCAATAATGCCTTCAGAGTGCTGAATGAAATGGCCTAGAATTCTATCTCTAGCATATTATCTAATGTAAGGGTGGAATAAGGATGTTTTTGTATGTACAAGTTCTCAAAAATTTGTACCTCTCACAACCTTTCTGACAAGCACCAGTGTAGTAGGGTTCCCCATTCTGCGCATCCTCTCCACCATTTGTTGTTCCTTGTCTTTTGGATGTTGGCCATCCTAACTGGTGTAAGGTGATATCTCATGGTTTTAATTTGCATTTCTCTGATAATTAGCAATGTGGGTCATCTTTTCATGTGACTGTTGGCCATCTGAGTTTCTTCTTTGGAGAAGTGTTTGTTCAGATCTCTGCCCATTTTTTAATCAGGTTATTTGCTTTTTGGGTGTTGAGGCATGTGAGTTCTTTATATATTTTGAATGTTAACCCCTTATCGGGTATGTCATTTACGAATATATTCTCCCATACTTTAGGAAGCCTTTTTAGTCTCTGATGGTGTCCTTTGCTGTACAAAAGCTTTTTATTTGATGTAGTCCCACTTACTCACTTTTCATTTTGTTTCACTTGTCTGAGGAGATGTGTCCAGGAAAAAATTGCTCATGGTTATATTCAAGAGACTTTTGCTTATGTTTTCTTCTAAGAGTTCTATGGTTTCATGATATACACTCAGATCTTTTATCCATTTCGAGTTTACTTTTGTGTATGGAGTCAGACAGTAATCCAGTTTCATTCTCTTACATGTAGCTGCCCAGTTTTGCCAACACCAGGTGTTGAAGAGGCTGTCATTTCCCCACTGTATATTTATCATATATTAATTGGCCATATATGTGCAAGTTTATATCTGGGCTCTCTATTCTATTACATTAATCTGAGTCTGTTCTTGTGCCAGTATCAAATTGTCTTGATTACTGTGGCTTTGTAGTAGAGGTTGAAGTTGGGAGTGTAATCGCCCTTCCTTTATTCTTCCTTCTCAGGATTGCTTTGGCTATTCGGGGTCTTCTGAGGTTCCATGTGAATTTTACAATGATTTGTTCTAGTTCATTGAAGAATGCTGTTGGTATTTTGGTAGGGATTGCATTGAATCTGTAAATTGCTTTGGGCAGGATGGCCATTTTGACAATATTAAAGCTTCCTATTCATGAGCATGGGATGTATTTCCATTTATTGGTTTCTTCTTTAATTTCTCTCATGAGTGTCTTGTACTTTTAGGGTATTGGTCTTTCACCTCCTTGGTTAGGGTTATTCCTAGATATTTTATTCTTTTTGATGCACTTGTGAATGGAATTGTTTTCCTGAGTTTCTGCTAGTTCATTGTTACTATTCAACAGATTTCTGTGTATTGATAATGTATCCTACAACTTTGCTGAATTCAGTTATTAGTTCTAATAGTTTTGGAGTAGATTCTTCAGGGTTTTTTTTTTTATGTACAGTATCATGTCATCTGCAGACAGGCACAATTTAACTTCTTCCTTGCCAATCTGGATGCCTTTTATTTCTTTGTGTTGTCTGATTGCTGTGGTAGGACCTCCAGTACTATGAGGAATAAAAGCAGAGAGAGTGGGCATCCTTGTCTTGTTCCCAATCTTAAAGGAAAAGCTTTCAGCTTCTTGCTATTAAGTCAGATATTGGTTGTGGGTTTGTCATATATGGCCTTTATTATGTTAAAGTACTTGCCCTCTATACCCATTTTGTTGAGAGTTTTTATCATGAATGGATGTTGAATTTTGTCATATGCTTTTTCAGCATCTATTGAGATGATCATGTGATTTTTGTCCTTCTTTTTGTTGATGTGGTGTATGATGCTGATTGATTTTCAAATACTGTACCATCCTTGGGTCCCTGAAATAAATCCCACTTAATCAAGATGTATGATCTTTTTGATGTATTCTTGAATTCAATTTGCTAATATTTTATTGAGTACTTTTGCATCTGTGTGCATTAGGGTATTGATCTGTAATTTTCTTTTTTTGTGGTGTCTTTCCTTGGTTTTGGTATTAGAGTGATCCTGGCTTCATAGAATGAGTATGGAAGTATTCCTTTCTCTTCTATGGTTTGGAAAACTTTAAGGATGTTGGGTATTAGCTTTTCTCTAAATGCTTGATAAAATTCAGCCATGAATCCATCTGGCCTGGGCGTTTTGTTCTTAGGTAGTTTTTTGATTACCAATTCAATTTCATTGCTTGTAATTGGTTTGTTCAGATTTTCTGTTTCTTTCTGGGTTAGTCTTGGAAGGTTGTATTTTTCTAGAAAGTTGTCCATTTCTACTAGATTATCCAATTTGTTAGCATATAATTTCTGATAGTATTCTCTAATAATTCTTTGTATTTCAGTGGTGTCCATAATGATTTTTCCTTTTTCTTTTCTGATTCTGTTTATGTGTGTACACTCTTTTTTTCTTGATAAGTCTGGCTAGGGGTTTATCTATTTTGTTTATTTTCTCAAAGTACCTGCTCCTGGTTTCATTAATTCTTTCTATTGTTTTATTCTTCTCAATTTTATTTATTTCTTCTATGATCTTTATAATGTCCCTTATACTGTGGGCCTCATTTATTCTTCTTTTTCCAGTTTCATTAATTGTGAGTGTAGACTGTTCATTTGGGATTGTTTTTCTTTCTTGACATAAGCCTGTATTGCTATACACTTTCCTCTTAGAACTGCCTTCTCTGTGTCCCGCAGAATTTGGGGTATTGAGCTGTTGTTTTCATTTGCCTCCTTATATTGCTTGGTCTCTGTTTTTATTTGGTTATTGATCCATTGATTTTTTTTTAGGAGGATGTTGTTAAGCCTCTATGTGTTTGTGGACTTTTTTTGTTTTCTTTGCACAATTTATTTCCAGTTTCATACCTTTGTGGTCTGAGAAGCTGGTTGATAGAATTTCAGTTCTTCTAAATTTACTGAGGCTCTTTTTGTGGCCTAGTATATGATCTATTCTGGAAAATGTTCTATGTGCACTTGAGAAGAATGTATATTCTGCTGCTTTTGGCTGGAGTGTTCTGTAGATGTCTGTTAGGTCCATCTGTTCTAATGTGTTGTTCAGTGCATCTGTCTCCTTACTTACTTTTTGGCTTGTTGATCTGTCCTTTGGAGTGAGTTTTGTGTTGTATGAAGTCTACTAAAATGCATTGCATTCTGTTTCCTCCTTTAATTCTGTTAGTATTTGTTGCACATATTTGGGTGCTCCTATCTTGAATGTATATATATTTATAATGGCTATATCCTCTTGTTGGACTGACCCCTTTATCATTATATAATGTCCTTTGTCTCTTGTTACTTTTTTTGTTTTGAAGTCTATTTTGTGTGGTACAAGTACCTCAACTCCTGCTTTTTTTTCTCTATTGTTTGCATGAAGTATCTTTTTCCATCTGTTCACTTTTAGTCTGTGTATGTCTTTGGATTTGAAGTGAGTCTCTTGTAGGCAGCATATAGATGGGTCTTGGTTTTTTATCCATTCTGTAACTCTGTGTCTTTTGATTGGTGCATTCAGTCCATTTACATTTAGGGTGATTATTGATAGGTATGTATTTATTGCCATTGCAGGCTTTGGATTCATGGTTGCCAAAGGTACTATCTAACACTAACTTAACTCGCTTGCTACGCTATTAGAAACACAATCTAAAGGTTCTTTTTTTTTTTATCCCTTATTTTTCTTCCTCCTTCAGTCTTTATATGTTAGGTGTCATATTCTGTATTCTTTGTGTAACCCTTGACTGAATTTTTGGGTAGCTGATTTAATTTTACATTTGCTTAGTAATTAATTGGTCTGCTTCCTTTACTGTGGTTTTGTTTTCTTTGATGACAGCTATTTAGCCTTAGGAGTACTTCCGTCTAGAGCAGTCCTGTTAAAATATATTGTAGAGACAGTTTGTGGGAGGTAAATTCTGTCAACTTTCACTTATCTGGAAATCGTTTAATACCTGTTTTGAATTTAAATGATAATCTTGCCAGGTAGAGTTTTCTTGGTTTGTGACCCTTCTGTTTCATTGCATTAAAGATATCATGCCACTTCCTTCTGGCCTGTAAGGTTTCTGTTGAGAACTCTGATGATAGCCTGATGGGTTTTCCTTTGTAGGTGATCTTTTTTCTCTCTCTGAGTGCTTTTAATACTCTGTCCTTGTCCTTGATCTTTGCCATTTTAATTATTATATTTCTTTGTGTTTTCTTCCATGGGTCTTTTTTGTTGGGAGATCTGGTGCTTCCATGTTTTAAGCAATTATTTCCTCAAAAAGGCTTTCTATCCGTTTTTCTCTCTCTTTTCTCGGTACCCCTATAATGTAGATATTGTTCCATTTGTATTGGTCACAGAGTTGTCTTATTATTATTTCATTCCTAGAGATCCTTTTTTCTCTCTGTGCCTCAGCTTCTTTGTATTCCTGTTCTCTAATTTCTACTCCATTTACCATCTTCTACTCCATTTACCATCTCCTTTACTTCTTCTAATCTGCTTTTAAATCCCTCCATTGTATGTTTCATTTCAGATACTGTATTTTTTGAAGTTTCTCTTTCTGGAAGTCATCACTGAGATCTCAATGTAGCTCCATGAGTATGTTTATGATTTTTATTTTGAGATTTTCATCAAGATTGGTGATTTTGGTTTCACTGAGCCCTCTTTCTGGTGTTTCAGGGATTTTGGTTTGAACAAGATTCTTTTGCTGCTTCTTATTCCTAATGAATAATATGGTATAATAGCTTTGTGTAGCTGGAATCCTCTGATGCCCAGGAGCTCTACTCGCTGGAGCTGCCCTGCCCCTGGAGCGGTGTCGGAGGTCACAGGCTAGTGTCACCAGTGCCTGCTGGGAGGAAAGAGTTCTTTCTTTCTTCCCAGCCTCAGTGCCTGCCTCCACTGCCAGGGCCAGTAGGCTGAGCATGTAGGGAGCAGCCCCTGCGTTATGCCCCTATATCTCCCATTGGCAGAGCTGCCCTCTGGCTGGCCTGGTGCAATGGTGGGGGCAGCAGGTTTGTGAGCTGTTGCCCGCTGGGAGGAAGGAGTGGCAGGCTGTGTATCGCAGTGGGGGTGCTTCAGTGCTGCGTTTTCTGTCAGGAGGATGGAGCGCCTGAAGCTTCTGAAAGTTCCCAGTGTGCTGGGCTGAGTGTGCCGGGACAATTTTGTCCACCTGTCCTTTCCCCTGAGCAACTAGCTCTGTGTTATCCTTGCCCTTTTAGCAGCCCTCTCACTGTTGGGAAGTCTTTCAAAGTGCCTGCCTTTCTTTTGTCCTGGAGTGGCTGGTTGTGGGTACCTTTTCTCCACAAGCAGCTGGAATCTCAATCTCTCCAAGTATTCCTCCTGTCTTTGCTTTCCAACCCCTCTAAACTCCAGAGCACCATGTAATGTGGGTTCCTGCTCCTGGAGTAGATCTCCAGGGGTGGGTATTCACCAGTCCTGGGCTTCTCCTCCCTCCCCACTCTGTTTCTCTTCCTCCCACCTGTGAGCTGGGGTGGGGGGAGGGCTTGGGTACCGCAGGATCGCTGCTATGCTACTTTACCTTTTCTGTGAGGTCTTCTCTTTCCCCCAGATGTAAGCTCTCTGTTGCAGTCTTATTTCTGGTCACTCTTTCAAGATTAGTTGTATTTGCTGTATTTTGGGGTTATATGTGGTTTTGGTAGATTTCTGCCTCACTTCTTACACTGCAATTTTTTCTCCAGTAAACGGGACTTGTTTTTTTGTAACAAACTTGTAGAACTGTTTCATTCTTTAAATTATGCATAAGCATAATAATAATTTTTAAAATAACTTTAGAAAGAGAAAACATGCAGTGAGTGAAGGAATTCTTGTTATACCACTGCTTTGCTGTCCCCAAGAAAAGTACTGAATTGGCTAACTATGGAATCCTTCCTGACTAGTGTTAAAGTGAAGTTGATGATGAGCTCATAGACTGGAAGATGAAGGAATAGAGGTGGCTTTAGAGTGTTGCTGTGAAAGAGATCAGGTGTAGTCAGACCGAAAAGAAGACAAATATGTAGTAACTAAAGGGAAACTGAGATTATGCAGTTAGAACAATTTGAATGGTAATGAGGGCCAAGGTGGCTCGATTGACAATAAAAATCGTTAAACCAAGCTAATTGATATTGAATGAAAATTTTTCATTATTTTACAAAATGAAAATACTTAATTATAAATTCTGAAATCCATTCTTTGATTTGGCTAGAAACTTGATACTTTCACTTCTGTACCAAGTTGTCAATAGCAGATATTTTATATTTGATGGGCACTACATTTTAAAACCACTTAATTGAGTAAGATTTAGTTTTCATTTGGTTTCATAACAAAATAACCATTCGCAAGCGTGGGTGTTTCCAAAGGTAGAATTTTGACATAATAGTTTTTGATAGGACATTACTCCAAAGATATCTGTAAAATTTAAGATTCTCAAACATATATAATCCAAGTATTGTATTGCACTGCATTAACCTATGTGACACTTTCAGTACATGCTTAGAAAAGTAAATTAAACAGTGCTGTTTTTCATAAAGTTTTAATCAATAAAAGATTTTAGTGTATCAGTCTTTAGCTCTACAATTTTAGGAATGTATTTCATGCCATTACTTTTATTTCAGGAAATCCTATTTCAGCACAGAAAAATGTAGAAAAGTAGGACAGATCGTTTCCTGCCAAATAAATTTCCCAAAGATATAATCATCCAGGAATGAATAAATTGAATCACTTATTGTATGGTTCCTTGTGAATGCACTTGTAGATCAGTAATTGAATTATTTACGCAGCCTATAATGTCAGTTAAAATGGCCCTGTATCTAATCATATCTGCTGGTGATCTGAGGCTGGGATTTCTCCTGGGAAAACAAACCAGGAGACTTATTTTAACCCAGGCTCAAAAGCATTTAACACTATACCCAGCCTTAAGCCACCTAGTACTCGTGTAGTAGAAACAGACTGCCATCCTGCCTCTTCATTTAGTTTATCAAGCAAAACATTGATCATAGGAGTTTATTTAATTCATATGTTATTATATACATGTGTTGTTTAGACTTTCAGCTTTTTAGACAAAGTAAAAACGACAGTGAATGGTTTTATGGTTCTGTGTTCTGTGTCTTGGCAAAATGTTGCCACTTTAGATTTAAATTTTGACACAAATCCATTGTCAACAAAGACCATTACAAGAGCATCATTCATTGTCATCAATCTTTATTAAACTTTTCAAGACTTTTTTCAGTTTGGTGAAATACCATTTCCTTGATTATTTGTTTGTCATGAGCATCTCATCCAGAAGTCTTTCACTTACATCAAACTTTTCAAATAAGCCCAGCTCAGGGAGTCATTTTCATCTGTATTCTCATCAGCTACAAAGAAGAATGCCACTAATAACATTTTTACTCAATGCACCTTGTAAGCTTGCAGCCATGACACTAACATTTTGAGCACCTATCATTTTAATTAGAACCACATGTGCATAAACTATCACTCACAGGTTTGCTGCATTCATTGGACATTCTTTTATAAATTTTACTATCCATAAGAGATTTTGATACCTTAAAGCTTTTCATCCTAACACATAATTTCTTATCACATGTCATCTTCAACTAGGATAATACACTTTCCTGACAGTTTTATCATCTCATGAGCATCTCTGTGTAAGGAACCTAGCACAGCTGGCCTTAGTAAAGTTTTCAATAAATGATGGTTATATTGATATGGACAGATACAGAATAAGAAAAAAAAATAAAGAAGAAAGGAGTGACCATGACATCTCTACCAGGACTCAAAGAAGATTTCACAGAGGAGTAATGCTAGAGGAAATTGCATATATAAAGGCATGAGGAAATGGGATGTAAGATACATTTAGAGAGCCCTAAGTAATTGGTCTATTTAGGAGAGAGGGATGGAGGAGGAGAGCACATTAGAGATGAGGCTTCTGAGGTAAGCAGGAATGGGGACCATTAATTTATATTAAGCCAGGATTCTTAAAATTAGTGATCAATGCTAAAGAAAATTTCTGATATATTGCATGTCTCTTTCAGGTCTCACTTGCCCTGGAGCCTCTGTCAGAAACTTATGATAGCTACAGTCCTCTTCCTACCACTGATATGACAAAAAATGGGCTTTTATCTAAGCATGGATTCAGGGAATATCCTGAACCCAGCAGTACCCAGTTTCTGGTTCCATCAAGACCTCATAGGATACCTACCACCAAAGTTGATGGAAAAGAGTTAGCATCCAACAGTAGTAGATCAACCACTCCACGGTAATTACCCCACCTTATACCAGTCTGTCAGCTTACTCTCGCTGTACTCATAATTTGTCTTTGGTTTTGTGTTGGGTAAAAGACTAAAAGTAGTCACTCATTCAGCAAATAACTATTAAGTACCCACTGTGTTCCTGGTCCAGCACCAGGTGCTGGGCATAGAAATTAATAAGACACAATTCTCATTTTTGGGGACTGCTCACAATCTGGTGGCGATGCCAATGTACAGATAAATAAATATGCTTAAGCCATATACAGAAGCCATGATAGATGTCCTTGAGGGAGAAGAGGCAGAGGCAGTATTTTGTGAAACAGAGAAATAGATTCTGATTTGCTTTTGTGTGAGGCTCAGCATTGAGCTCTTTATTTCATTGTCTCAATCACTTTAGTCACAACCAGACAATAAGTAAATCATCTGTTATTTATTTCATTTAGGTGATGAAAAACATATTTACAAAGTCTAAGCTATACTGCTCTAAACCTCTGATCCACTTTCTGTCTCTGACAAAGTGGAATATTACTATAATGGATAATGTACTGCTGAAGTTCTCCTTTATTTTAAAACAGGGGAAAGGACCACTTGTACTTTGCAGAGAACTCTGATACAATAAAGGACTCTTTCTTTGGAATACAGCACCATCTTAATTCAGGAAATAATTTAGAGGCCATGACTCTGAAAGGCAAAGCCCCACAGAAGCAGATGGCCCTTCTTAACAGTTCTGAATTCCAGCCTCAAATTAGGACAGTTGCCAAGAGTCACAGTGACTCATGCTTTTCTTCAAACAACCCTCCTACCCAGGACCTTCTTTCAGGTATGTATGTATTTGTGACCTGAGACCAAGCTCTATTTATTGGGATTACTTTGCTTGTTAGCCAGCCTACAAAAAGAAGCAAGACTTATGTTTGAACTAAATAATCAAATGAAAGTGAGTTAAGAATCTTTCACTATTTAACAGCAGCTCTATTAAGCCACTGAGTTACTTCTGAATAATTACTAGGTGCTTAAAATTGTAGGCTTGGGAAAGGAACCATTGAAAATGTACCTGGGTATGAGGGGAAAGCCTGTATCATAGAAAAATATTAGTCCTTACTTTTCCTAAATTATTCAAGGCAGATAAGGTTTTTGTCTCATCATTGGCTCTTTTACCACTGTGCAGAGGCTAGTGCTAAGTCCATTTCACATTCTGAAAAGTGTTGGTCTCACTGGGAACATTCAGTGCACAACAACTACTGATCTTAAGCCTGGGAATTAAATATGACTCGCTGACAAAGAGAAGTAGAAAGAAGTCAGTTTACTTAAATAAGGGCTTATACTGAAATAAAAAAGCAGATAGGAACTAGGTTGATTACCTCATGTTAGGAAGTGATATTATAAAGGCAACTGAAGTACTGTACATTACACTATAAGGGCAAACATACATCTCTGTAACATCAAGAGCACGACAGGAATTTGTCTCCATTCTCACAAGTAAAATTTCCAAAGTAGAATATCTGCAGCATTAGTAGAAAAGTCTTTTAAATAATGATTTAGGTACATAATTTACTTAGCAAGGAATTTTTTTTTTTAATCCAGACAGTTTTCTCTGCTGGAATGCCTGTGATCCCCTATTTTTAAAAACATACTCTGATTATAATCTATTAACTTTAGTCTTTAATGCAGTTCTAGGCTACAGTTAACAAAATCGTCTCACTATACCCAGCACTTACCAGCTAACACCTGGACACCTGGACACCAACTTTCAGAAAGATATTTGTTCACTCTTAAGTAGTTGCTTATTGAGCATCTATCAAATGTCTGTCTCTCTTTCAGGTGTCAGGAATCAACAGTTTAAATAAATTTTTTAAAAAGACACAAAATTCTGTCTTACGGATCTTATATTCTAGATGGGAAGACCAATAATTAGATAAGTATATAGTATTAGATGTTCTAATACTATATTAGTGTTAGTATTAGTATTAGTTGCTAATAATGGCAGTGGGAGAAAATGAACAAGGAAGGGAAGAGGAGGGAATGTTAGTTTTCTATAGGTTGGCAAAGGAGGGCTTCATTAAGACGGTACCATGAAAGATCTAAAGAAGTTGAGTTATTCCTAAGGACAGTAACTAGGCTGGTGAAGGGACCACCGAGAGATACTTAGCCCCCAAAAAACAACAACTACCATAATGAATATTATGTGCTAGCTATTGTGCCAAGTCTTACACATGTAATCTTACAAAAACCAAGTGAGGTAGGGATTGTTATTCCCATTTTAAAATGGAGACACAGGCTCAGAGTTAGAGAGCTCCTGTCCTGTCAAAGGGGACAACAGCTCCTCAGCTCCTGCTCATTATTGTCTTAAACCCTAAGGCAAACTCCTCTGCTTCATCCTACTGTAGGTGTACTGTTTACCAAAGCCTGCTTTTTTATTTTAATCAAGACTGTGCTGGCCAGCTCTTCAAGCCAAACAAAATATGCCACATACAACCTGTGAGCTGCCAATGTGCAACCTCTTCCATAAGAGTTGCTAGAATCAGTAGGTTTAAAGTTAAAACAAGACAAATTGTGACTCAGCCTGATTTAATAGTCCAGCCTGTGCAAAAATGGGAAAGGACAGCTTCCAGAGGTAGTGAATTTTACATTACTGGAAATGGTCAAGCATGGGCTCAATAACCTTCTCGTGGGACTCATACAGATTAGATTAAATCATCAAATAGATAAAATCTTAAAAGGTCCCTTCCAACCACAAGTTTCTGGAGGACTCAGGTAAAGTGGGCCAATTTAGTAAGTAGATCTAGAGCTGAGGCCATGGGAGCGATATAACAAATAAATAAACCTAATTATCTTCCTGGTCTTCATGTACTGACATTATAGAAAAGGGGGTATAGAGCTAAATTAATCAACCAGGTGCTATTTAAAAAACACTACATACTCTGCTTATAAAAGTTGGGGTTTAGAAAAATAGAAAGGAGTTGGAACAAAGAACAGAAGCTGTATACCTCCTTCTGTTTAGCAGGGGCTGTTCCCACAGCGTGTAGGAAATAAACAAGGGAAACAATTGTCCTGAACTCACCTGAGTACCCTTCCTTTGTTTTCAGGAAATCATTATTGAATTGAGTTGCAGACAGGTGCCATGACAGCCCTTAGCGTGTAGGTATCAGCTTCCTCTTGAGAAGGGAAGAGATGTTTTGTTGCTATTCTTAGACTTCAGAGAAGCTTTATGCAGAATGGCTGTTTCACCAGTGAAACCACTTGGAGGCCAAACAAGTGGACCACCTGTGTTTACATTTGTTCTACTAGTTCTCCTCAATGTTTATTTTTTTTTAACTTGCTTTTGGTAATTATCTGAAGTACCTATTACCATTTTTTTAAATTAAAGTATCATTAATGTACAATCTTATGTTGGTTGCAAATGTGCAACCTTGAACAGTGGTTCAAGAGTTCCCATGATCAACTTATGTTGTGATTGCGAATTATTGTGCCCCTTTATTCCCCACACTCTCCCCCCTGCACCTGTCCCAACCCCTCCGCCTTGGTAATCACTAGTCACGTCTCAGTGTCTATTAGTCTATTGCTGTTTTGTGCCTTCTGTTTTGCTTTATTTTTATATTCCTCAAATAAGTGAAATCATATGGTGTTTGTCTTTCTCTACCTGGCTTATTTCACTGAGCATAATACCTTCTAGATCCATCCATGTTGTTGCAAATGGCAGGATTTCTTTTCTTTTTATGGCTGAATAATATTCCATTGTGTATATGTACCACATCTTCTTCATCCATTCATCTATTGATGGACACTTAGGTTACATCCTTATCTTGGCTATTGCAAACAGTGTGGCCATAAACACAGGGGTGCATATATCTTTTCAAATCAGGGATTTTGTTTTCATCTGGTAAATTCCTAGTATTGGAATTACTGTGTAAAATGGTATTTCTGTTCTTAGCTTTTTGAGGAACCTCCATACTGCTTTCCACAGCAGTTGTACCATTTTACATAACCACAGACAGCATAGAAGAGTTCCTGTTTCTCCACCCTCCACCATTTGTTGTTTCTTACCTTTTGGATAGTGGCCATTGTAACCGGTGTGAGGTGATAGATATCTCATTCTCATGTGGTTTTAATTTACATTTCCCTAATGGTTAGTGACATGGAACATCTTCATGTCCCTGTTGGCCATTTGTATTTCTTCTTTGGAAAAGTGTCTGGTCAGGTCCTCCTTCCATTTTCTTATCGGGTTATTAGTGTATTGGATGTTGAGACATACGAGTTCTTTATGTATTTTGGATGTTAACCCCTTATCAGATGAGTCATTTACAAGTATATTCTCCCATACAGTAGGTTGCCTTTTTGTTCTACTGATGGTGTCCTTTGCTGTACAGAAGCTTTTTGGTTTGATATAGTCCCACTTACTCATTTTTCATTTTGTTTCCCTTGGCCAAGGAGATGTGTCCAGGAAAAATTGCTCATGTTTGTATTCAAGAGATTTTTGCCTATGTTTTCTTCCAAGAATTTTATGGTTTCGTGACTTACATTCAGGTCTTTTATCCATTTCGAGTTTACTTTTGTGTATGTAGTTAGACAGTAATCCAGTTTCATTCTCTTACATGTAGCTGTCCAGTTTTGCCAATACCAGTTGTTGAAGAGGCTGTCTTTTCCCCATTATATATTCATGGCTCCTTTATTGTATATTAATTGACCATATGTGTTTGTGTTTATATCTGGGCTCTCTATTCTGTTCCATTGATATATGTGTCTGTTCTTGTTCCAGTACCAAATTGTTTTGATTACTGTAGTGTTGCAGTAAAGCTTGAAGTAGGGAGCATAATCCCTCCAGCTTTGTTCTTCTTTCTCAAGATTGCTTTGGCTATTCAGGGACTTTTGAGGTTCTATATGAATTTTAGAACTGTTTGTTCTAGTTCATTGAAGAATGCTGTCAGTATTTTGATAGGAATTGCACTGAATCTGTAAAGTGCTTTGGGTAGGATAGCCATTTTGATGATATTAATTCTTCCTATCCATGAACAAAGGATAGATTTCCATTTATTGGTTTCTTCTTTAATTTCACTAATGAATGTCTTGTAGTTTTCAGAGTATAGGTCTTTTACCTCCTTGGTTAGGTTTATTCCTAGGTATTTTATTATTTTGATGTAATTGTAAATGGAGTTGTTTTCCTGAATTCTCTTTCTGCTAGTTCATTGTTAGTATATAGGAACACAACAGATTTCTGTGTATTAATTTTGTATCCTGCAACTTTGCTGAATTCAGTTATTAGTTCCAGCAGTTTGGGGTTGGATTCTTTAGGGCTTTCTATGTATAATATCATGTCATCTGCAAATAGAGTTTAACTTCTTCCTTACCAGTTTGGATGCCTTATCTCTGTGTTGTCTGATTACCATGGCTAAGACCTCCAGTACTGTGTTGAATAAAAATGGTGACAGTGGGTATCCTTTTTCCCAATCTTAGAGGAAAAGCTTTCAGCTTTTCACTATTAAGCATGATGTTGGCTGTGGGTGTGTCATATAGGCCTTTATTATGTTGAGGTATGTATCCTCTATACCTATTTTGTTGAGAGTTTTTATCATGAATGGATGTTGAATTTTGTCAAATGCTTTTCCAGCATCTATTGAGATGATCATGTGCTTTTTATCCTTTTTTTAATGTGGTGTATGATTCTGATGTACAAATATTGTACCAATCTTGCACTCCTAGAATAAATCCCACTTGATCATGATGGATGTTCTTTTTGATGTATTTTTTTATTCAGTTTGCTAATATTTTGTTGAGGATTTTTGTATCAGTGTTCATCAGGGATATTGGACTGTAATTTTCTTTTTTTGTGGTGTCTTTGTCTGGTTTTAGTATTAGAGTGATGCTGGCCTCAGAATGAGTTTGGAAGTATTCTCTCCTCTTCTACTTTTTGGAATACTTTAAGAAGAACGTGTATTAGCTCTTCTTTAAATGTTTGGTAGAATTTGGCTGTGAAGCCATCTGTATCTGGAATGTTTGTTTGGGGGGAGTTTTTTTTTTTTTGATTACCAGATCAATTCCTTTTTTGATTACCAGGTCAATTTCATTGCTGGTAATTGGTCTATTCAGATTTTGTTTCTTCCTGGGTCAGTCTTGGAAGGTTGTATTTTTCTACGAAGTATTCCATTTCTTCTAGGTTATCTATGTATTGGCATATAATTTTTCATAGTATTCTCTAATAATTCTTTGTATATTTGTGGTATCTGTTGTGATTATTCCTGCTTCATTTCTGAGTCTGTTTATGTGTGTACACTTTCTTTTTTTTCTTGATAACTCTGGCTAGGTGTTTGTTTATTTTCTCAAAGAACCAGCTCCTGGTTTCATTGATTTCTCTATTGTTTTGCTCTTCTCTATTTCTTTATTTCTGCTCTGATCTTCTTATGTCCCTCCTACTGACTTTGGGCTTCATTTGTTCTTCTTTCTCTAGTTTCTTTAATTGTGATTTTAAACTGTTTATTTGGGATTGTTCTTGTTTTTTAAGGTAAGCCTCTATTGCTATGTACTTTTCTCTTAGAACTGCCTTTTTCACTTCCCACAGATTTTGGGCTGCTGTGTTTTTGTTTTCATTTGTCTCCATGTACTGCTTGATTTCTGTTTTAATTTGGTCATTGATCTACTGATTATTTAGAAGCATATTGTCTAGCCTGCATGTGTTTGTAGGCTTTTTTGTTTTCTCTGTGGAATTTATTTCTAGTTTCATACCACTGTGGTCTGAGAAGTTGCTTGGTACAATTTCAATCTTTCTGAACTTATTGAGGCTCTTTTTCTGGTCTCTAGTATATGATCTGTTCTTCAGAAAATTCCTTGTACACTTGAGAAAAATGTGTGCCCTGCTGCTTTTGGGTGGAGTGTTCTGTAGATGTCTTATTAAGTCCATTTGAGCTAATGTGTTGTTCAGTGCCTCTGTTTTCTTATTTATTTTCTGCCTGGTTGATCTGTCTATTGAGGTGAGTGGTGTGTTAAAGTCTCCTTTATGTGTTGTAATCTATTTCCCCCTTTAATTGTGTTAGTATTAGTTTTACATATATAGGTGCACCTATGTTGGGTGCTTAGATATTTATAATGGTTATATCCTCTTGTTGGACAGATCCCTTTATCATTATTCCTTTTTTGTCTCTTATTACTTTCTTTGTTTTGAAATCTATTTTGTCTGATATAAGTACTGCTACTCCTGATTTTTTTCTTCCTATTGTTTGCATGAAATACCTTCTTCCACCCCTTCATTTTCTGTCTGTCTATGTCTTTGGGTCTGAAATGAATCTCTTGTAGGCAGCATGTAGATGGGTCTGCCCCTCTATGTCTTTTGATTGATGCATTCAGTCCATTTACATTTAAGGTGATTATTGATAGATACATACTTGCTGACATTTTATTGTTTTCTGGTTTTTGTTTTTGTTTTTTAGCTTCTCTCTGTTCCTTTCTTCCTCTTTTATACTATTGTTATTTGATGGTTTTCTTTAGTTTTGTGGTTGGATTTCTCTTTTTTTATTTTTTTGTGTATCCATTATAGGTTTTAAGTTTGTGGTACCAAAGGTTCAAGGATAGCTTCCTGACTATGTAACAGTCTATATTGCTTGCTGATTGCTCTTATTTCAAATGCAATCTAAAAGTACTTTTTTTCTTCTTCTCCACACTTTATGTATTAGATGTCATAATCTGCACTTTCTGTTTGTGTATCCCTTGATTGATTTTGCATATAGTTGTTTTGCTTTTTTTTAATTTCTAATTTACTTGGTAATTAATTGGTCTTCTACCTTTAATTTTGCTGATGAAAGTGATTTAACCTTAGGAACATTTCCATCTACAGCAGTCCCACAACTTAACATGTCCTGTAATGCTGGTTTTATTGTTATAAATTCTTTGAGCCTTCATTTATCTGGAAATTGTTTAATCCTTGCTTCAAATTTAAATGATAATCTTGCTTAGTAGAGGATTCTTGGTTGAAGGTCCTTCTGCTTCAATACATTAAATATTTCATGAGTGTCCATTCTGGCCTGTGAAATTTCTGCTGAGGAGTCTGCTTGATAACCTGATGGGGTTTCCTTTATAGGTAATTTTTTTCTCTGGGTGCTTTCAGTACTCTCTCCTTATCCTTAATCTTTGACATTTTAATTATATGTGCCGGTGTTGTCTTCCTGGGTTCCTTTTGTTAGGGGCTCTCTGTGCTTCCATGACCTGAGTGTCTGTTTTCTCAGACACAATTATATCCTCAAAGAGACTTTCTATCCCTTTGTCTCTCTCTTCTCCTTCTTGTATCCCTGTTTTGCAGATGTTGTTTGGTTTGGATTGGTCACACAGTTTTCTTATTCTTTCATTCCTAGTGATCCCTCTGTCTCTCTCTTCCTTGGCTTCTTTGTGTTCCTGTTCTCTAATTTCCATCCCATTGACTGTCTCCTCTACTTGCGGTAATCTACTATTCATTCCCTCCATTGTATGTTTGATTTCAGTTACTGTATTCTTCAGCACTGAGTGGCTCTTTTTTGACTCTTCTCTCTTTGTTGAAGTCCTCCCTGAGATCTTTAATAGTTTTCTGCAAATCAGTGAGCATATTTATAACTTACTTCAAAATATTTATCAAGAATACCGGTGATCTCTGTTTCATTTAGGCTTCTTTCCAGTGTCTTGTCCTGTAGTTTTGTTTGAAACACATTCTTCTGCCTCCTCATTTGGTCAGGTTTCTGTTTCTTCCTTTGTATTAGATGGATCTGCTATGCTTCCTGGCCTAGAGAGTAATAGCTTTATGAAGGAGGCATCTTATGGTGCCCAGAAGTTCAAGACTCTACTCTCCAGTCCTGGTTTCACTTTAAAGGAGCCCCAGGTGCTATTGATGTGCAGTGGACAGGGCCACCTTTCTGTCTGTCTACTGGTAGTGGTCCAAGTCTGCACCAGCAGTTTGCCTCAGCCACCTTTGTGATCAGAGCGGAGGTCTCTGCTAGGATCGCTGTGGATGCGGCCTCCCTCTCCCTGACCTGCAATGTTGGCGGAGCTTCAGGGTTAATGTGGGTGGGGCCCATTATGTGGCTCTGGGGCAGGGCAGGAAGTACAGCATCAGGCTTGGACACCTGCATGGAGAAAGGAGCTCTTGGAGCTGGCTCCTGTTGACACCTCCCCAGTTGAGTTGAAACAGGACCAAGAAAACTGGGAGAGCCTCCCTCTGCCTGCCAGACAGCAAAATCTGATGCTGCTGCTGGGCCGAGTGGGTTGGCTCCCTGGCAGTGCATGCAAGGGATACTCTGGGGCTGAGTTACCAGTGAGGGGGCTGGAGCATCTGGGGCTTCCAAGAGTTCCAAGCCTGTTGGGCCAAGGGAGGACTGGGTAGATGTCCACCTGCCCTTTCTCTTGAGGAGAGAGCGCCATCCAACTCTCACCCTCTGGCATCCTTCCCGATGCTGACAATCTTTCAAACTGCAATCTCTGCTTTGGGTCTCAGCAGGACCAGTGGAGCATGACCAGTGGCTAAGGGTTCAGCCTTCCAGAGTGTTCAAATTGTCCCTGGTGTTCAGCCCTGCTAATTATCAGAACCCAATGTAATGTAGATTTGCACTCCTGGAGCAGATCTCCAGGGCCAGGTGTGCAGAATTTCTGGGTGTCTGTCCTCTCCCTACTCTGTTCTCTTCCTCCCTCTTGTGGGCTGGGATGGAGGAAGGGCTTGCGTCCTGCTCAATTGCAACTCTGCCACTTTACCCTTTTCTGTGTGGTCTTCTCTTCTTCCCCAGGTGTAGGTGGTCTGTTTTCCAGTCTTCAGGTCATTTTCAGGTTTAGTTGTATTTGCTATACTTTCTTCCTTTATGTCTTTGTGAGAGGAGGTTTCTGCTGTGCCTTCTTACTCTGACATCTTTTTCCCACCCATCCTGACTTTTCTATTAACCTTGCTTTATGATCTCAGACGAATCATAGAAATTTTTTGGCATCCTTTTCTTCATCTGTAAAAGTATACATTTGGAATAGATTATCACCATGGTTCCTAAATGTTTAGCTGGTATAGATAGATATTAGTGTTTCTTGAATAATAATGCCACCAAAACTCTTACAAATAATAAGAGATATAATATATATAGATATCATTAACCTTATTATATGCAAACACCAGTTGGAAAAATCAGTGAATACATACTGTGACTCCCACAAGGAGGTCAGTCTCTGGAATAGAGACTTCATTCCCTGCTATAATAACGCCAGCATCTAAAGCAGTCCACATAATAGAAGCTCAGTAAACATTTATTGTAAAGTGAATGTCCTCAAGGAGTTTTTGAGCTCAGGGAAGGTAGACAAGTAGGCCATTATAGTACACTATGGTAAGTCCTATGATAGAAGGAAGGTGCTAAATCTTGCAAGTATTTCTGTTTGATTTTAGACTTCCTGTGTTCCTTTTCCCTCTTCAGCTCTGTTAGAACAAGGCAATAAACTACGTAATGCCATGGTGATTTCCACAATGAAATCAAGCCCAGATACTAGCATGTTGTTGGAGGAAGTTCATCCTCCTAGGAAGGAAGATGTTCATAGAGCATCAATACAGTAAGTGAACCCTAATAGTTCATTTCTTAATAGCTGTTAGCTTTTGTTTTCATCAAGTTACAGACTAGATAATCTTGGAAATGTTCAGCAAATAATTCTTAATATAGTATAAAAGAACCCTAAACAGGAATTAAGATACTCAAAATCTAGACCTAGCATTGGCACTTCTTAAATATGTAAATAGCTAAATTCTTTACCCCCTCTGAATCAGCATGCTTGTATATAAAATTGCAATATTCTCTCCTCCTCCTTTTATAGAAGTTAAATGAGATTCTAAAAATAAGAAAGTGCCTTGTAAGTTGTAAAGTTGTATATATATTTAAGGTAGTTAAGTCTAAACTTGTATTAAATTTTCTATATTAAACCAACTCTATGTACTATCTCTTAGCTAAATTAATTCTGATTTACATTTTTACCATGTTAACCATTCAGTGTATTTTTCCACACCTTAGAATCAAAGCCTTGTCTAAGAATCAATTTGAAGACCACACTGAAGATCACCTTCTCCCTTCAACTGAGAATACATCTTGGAAGCATGATACAAAAGCTGATACGAGGGCCATACAGCTGCTCTTGGGCAGGTAAGAATTCTTAACTCACTTTCTTCATCCAATTCATTGTGTACATTGTTAACAGATTTATCTTCCTAAACCAACAATTCCTAAGAATAGCCAAGTCATTTCCTTAGTCATTGCATACTAATAAGTCATTATTTATTGCCTACTAAATAAAAATCCAATCTTTAGCCTTTCATTCTTAGCTTCATTTACAGAATGGTCTCCCCAATCCACCTTTACATCTCCCAACTCTATCCTAACACCAAAGTTAGCAGGGTATAATGAAAAGAGCATGGATTTTTTACAGAGATACAAGTTGAAATTTGGGACCTGTCTCTTGTTAACTTTGTGGCCTGCATAATTAGCTGGGGAATAAAAGTAAAATGGATCCAAATTGGAAAGGAAGAAGTAAAACTATTTCTATTCACACATGACAAGATCTGGTATGTAGAAAATCTAAAAAATCCACTAAAAAAACGATGAGAACTAATAAATTCAAGGAAGATTGCAGGTTATAAGATCAGTATGCAAAAGTCTGTTGTATTTCCATATACTTTCAATAAACAATCCAAAAATGAAATTAAGAAAATTCCACTTACAGTACTGATAAGAATAAAATACTTGGGAATAAATGTAACAAAAGATTTGTAAAACATGAACTCTGAAAACTGCAAACCTTATGGAATGAAATCAAAGAAGATCTAAATAAATAGTAAAAAATCCTACATTCATGGTTCAGTACAATCCCTATCATAATTGCAGCTAACTTCTTTGTAGAAATTGAGAAAGTGATTCTAAAAGTCCTATGAAATTGCAAGGGACCTAGAATAGCCAAAAAAAAAAATCTTGAACAAGAGAAAAAATAAAAGGATTCACTTCCCTATTTTAAAACTTACTACAAAGCAATAGTATCAAGTCATTTTGGTACTGGCATAGGACAGACATATAAGTCAATGGAGTTTAGAAATAAATCCATGTATCTGTGGTCAACTGACATTCAACAAAGGTGTTAAGGCCATTCATTGGGGAAGGAATGATCTTTTCAACAAATAGGCCTGGGACAGCTGGCTAGCCACAGGGGAAAAAATGAAGATGGCCCATTATCTCAAACCATATACAAAAGTTAACTCAGAGTGGATCAAATAACTAAATGGAAGAGCCAATACTATAAAACTCTTAGAAAAAAAACATAGATGTAAATCTTTATTACCTAGGATTTGAAAAACATAGATACGTTTATATATTAGATAAAATAATATCATGTTATATAGAGATACAATGCCAAATATTTTAAATATGATACCAAAAGCATAAGCAACAAAAAAATCAAACTTTAAAATGTTTTGTGCTTCACAGGACACTGTTAAGAAAGTAAAAAGATAACCACACAATGGGAGAAAATATTTGCAAATCTTATATCTGATTAAACACTTATATCTAGAATATATTAAGAACTCATACAATTTAATAATTCAGGGATAAATAATCCAATTAAAAACATAGGAAAAGAATCCAAATAGAGATTTCTCCAAAGGAGATACTCAAATGGCTAATATATATACATGAAAAGATGTTGACACCATTAGTTTTCAGGGAAATGCAGATCAAAACTCCAATGCGATACCACTTCATACCTATTAGGATTTTAGCATCGAACTCAAATAGATGTTGGTGAGGATGTGAAAAATTTGGAACCCTCACACTGCTAATAGCAGCGTAAAGTGGTACAGCCACGGGGATTCAAGATGGCAGCGTGAGAGGTGAGATGGAGAACTCCTCCCAAAACCACAAATAGTACAAAAATATACTTAATTGATACAACTAACCCTAAAACAGCAACAAGAAAGAAGGCTGAACCAGACTGCATACAGACCTGACGAACAGAGCAGACCTCACGACACGGGGTAACTTACAAAAGCCTTAATCCTGTGGGACCCAGGACATTTTCCCACCCCAGCTCACCGGCAGAAGGAAGAGAAATGGAGTGGAGTGGGGAGAGGGTAGAAGCTTGGGACTGCTAAACACCTATCCCTGGAGATCTCCTTTGTGAGCAGAAACCTATATTGTGTGGTGCTTTGGACGTTGGGGAGCTCGGACAGGCGGAGTGCCTGAGAGACTGACACTCCGGCCGTTTGTGGAGGAGGGGATCCACATCTGGCTGCTCTGTGTCAGAGGAAAGGCAGGCAGACTGACAGGCTTCCTAGCAGTGAGAGGGCGCTGAAGGGGCGGTGTTTGCACGTAGCTTGCTGAGTGGGAGAAGGGAGAGCAGGACAAGGTTGTCTGGGCACGCTCTGTCCAGCTGCTTGGGAACTTTGAGGAGCTTCAGATACTCCATCTGCCAGGCTGCCTACTCAGCTCCGAGGCCCCCCACTGCGACATGCAGCCTGCTGCATCTTCCCCCTGCACTGCCGGCACCGGTTCACAAACCGGCAGTCACTGTGCTGCTGTCAGGCCACCCAGAGGAACGCCCCACCTACAACAGCTAGAGACGCAAAGCACAGAGGCTTACACGTGTGTGCTTGGCCCACGGGCTTGGACACTGGAGACAGGCATCACAAACGGGAATGAGGAAACAAACATTGCCTCTGACCAGGCACCAGCTCTGCTCCTCTATGACCCCCAACCTCATTCTAGGAACTGAGCAGCTCCAGAGACTGAAGCTTCGGTGCACTAGTGGGCACCACACAGAAATATGAAATATTAAAAGAACATGGTTCAGACCAATCACAAACCCTAGAAAAAGGGCCAAATGAAACTGAACTCACCAATCTTCCTGAAAGAGAGTTCAGATAAAAATTATAAACATGCTTATGGAGGTACATAAAAATATTCAGGAACTCAGGAACGAATTTAAGTTGGAGATTCAATCATTAAGAAATTCCGTATCTGAAATGAAACATACAATGGAGGGATTTAAAAGAAGATTAGATGTAGTAGAAGAGACGGTAAATGGAATAGAAATTAGAGAAGAGGAATACAAAGAAGCTGAGGGACAGAAAGAAAAAAGGATCTCTAAGAATGAAAGAATATTGAGACAACTGTGTGACCAATCCAAACAGAACAATATTCTCATTATAGGGGTACCAGAAGAAGAGAGAGAAAAAGGGATAGAAAGTGTCATTGAGGAGGTAATTGCTGAAAACTTCCCCAATCTGGGGAAGGAGATAGTCTCTCAAGCCATGAAGGTGCACAGATCTCCCAACACAAGGGACCCAAGGAAGACAACATTAAGACATATAATAATTAAAGTGGCAAAGATCAAGGATAATGACAGACTTTTAAAAGCAGCTAGAGAGAGAAAAAAGATCAATTTACAAAGGAAAACCTATCAGGCTATCATCAGACTTCTCAACAGAAACCTTATAGGCCAGAAGGGAGTGGCATAATATATTTAATGCAATAAAGCAGAAGGGCCTTGAACCAAGAATACTCTACCTGGCAAGGTTACCATTTACATTTGAAGGAGGGATTAAACAATTTACAGAGAAGGAAAAGATAAGAGTATTACCTCCCACAAACCACCTCTACAGTGTATTTTGGAGGGACTCCTATAGATGGAAGTATTCCTAAGGTAAAATAGATGTCACCCAAGGGATAGACAAAGAGTACAGAATATGATTCATAACATACAAAGAATGGAGCAGGAAGAAAAAGGAGGAAAAAAAAGAAAGAAGCTTTAGGTTGTGTTTGTAATAGCATACGAAGTGAGTTAAATTAGACTGTTAGATAGTAAGGGAATTGCCCTTGAACCTTTGGTAACCACAAGTCCAAAGCCTGCAATGGCAAAAAGTACATACCTATCGATAATCACCCTAAATGTAAACAGTCTGAATGCACCAATCAAAAGACATAGAGTTACTGAATGGATAAAAAAAAAACAAGACCCATCTATATGTTGCCTACAAGAGACTTACTTCAAACCCAAAGACATACACAGACTGAAAGTAAAGGGATGGAAAAAGATATTTCATGCAACTAATAGAAAAAAGCAGGAGTGGCAGTACTAGTATCAGACAAAATAGACTTCAAAATAAAGAAAGTCACAAGAGACAAAGAAGGACATTACATAATGATAAAAGGGTCATTCCAACAAGAGGATATAATTATTATAAATATCTGTGCACCCAACACAGGATCACCTACATATGTGAAACAAATACTAAGAGAATTAAAGGGGGAAATAGAATGCAGTGCATTCATTTTAGGGAGACTTCAAACACCACTCACTCCAAAGGACAGATCAACCAGACAGAAAATTAGTAAAGAGACATAGGCACTGCACAACGTATTAGAACAGATGGACCTAATGGACATCTACGGAACACTCAATCCAAAAGCAACAGGATACACATTCTTCTCAAATTCACATGGAACATTTTCAAGAATAGATTAAATACTAGGCCACAGAAAGAACCTCAGTAAATTAAAAAAGATTGAAATTGTACCAACCAGCTTCTCTGATCACAAAGGTATGAAACTAGAAATAAATTACACAAAGAAAACGAAAAAGCCCACAAACACATGGAGGCGTAATAACATGCCCCTAAATAATCAAAGGATCAATGACCAAATAAAAACAGAGATCAAGCAATATATGGAGACAAATGACAACAACAATTCAACACTGCAGAATCTGTGGGATGCAGCGAAGGCCGTGCTAAGAGGGAAATTTATTGCAATGCAGGCCTACCTCAGGAAAGAAGAACAATCCCAAATAAACAGTCAAAACTCACAATTAATGACACTGGAAAAGGAAGAACAAATGAGGCCAAACAAATGGGAGCAAACAAAGTCAGTAGAAGGAGGGGCATAATAAAGATTAGAGCAGAAATAAATAAAATCGAGAAGAATTAAACAATAGAATGAATCAATGAAAGCAAGAGCTGGTTCTTTGAGAAAATAAACAAAATAGATAAATGCCTAGCCAGACTTATCAAGAAAAAAAGAGAGCCTACTCACATAAAAAGAATCAGAAATGAGAACAGAAAAATCACTAAGGATACCACAGAAATACAAAGAATTATTAGAGAATACTATGAAAAATTATATGGTAACAAACGGGATAATCTATGAGAAATGGAAAACTTTCTAGAAAAATTCCACCTTCCAAGGCTGACCCAGGAAGAAACAAAATCTGAACCAACCAGTTACCAGCAACGCAATGAACTGGTAATCAAAAACTACCTAAGGAAAAAACTCCTGGCCCAGATGGCTTCTCCGCTGAATTTTATCAAGCATTTAGTGAAGACCTAAAACACATCCTCCTAAAATTTTTCCAAAGAGTAGACGAGGGAATACTTCCGAACTCATTCTATGAGGCCAGCATCACTCTAATACCAAAACCAGGCAAAGACACCACCAAAAAAGAAAATTACAGACCAATATCCCTTATGAACATAAATGCAAATATACTCAACAAAATATTACCAAACCAAATTCAAAAATACATCAAAAAGATCATCCATCGTGATGAAGTGGGATTCATCCCAGGGATACAAGGATGGTACAACATTCGAAAATCCATCAACATTATCCACTACATCAACTAAAAGAAGACAAAAACCACACGATCATCTCCGTGAAGCTCAAAAAGCATTCGACAATATTCAACATCCATTCATGATAAAAGCTATCAACAAAATGGGTATAGAGGGCACGTACCTCAACATAATAAAGACCATGTATGAAAAACCTACAGCCAACATTATACTTAACAGCGAGAAGCTGAAAACTTTTCCTTTAATATCGGGAACAAGACAGGATGCCCACTCTCCCCAGTTTTATTTAACATAGTTCTGGAGGTCGTAGCCACGGCAATCAGACAACACAAAGAAATGAAAGGCATCCAGATTGGCAAGGAAGAAGTTAAACTATCCCTCTTTGCAGATGACGTGATATTGTACATAAAAACCCCTAACAAATCCACTCCAAAACTTCTAGATCTGATGTCTGAATTCAGCAAAGTTGCAGGATACAAAATTAATACAGAGAAATCTGTTGCATTCCTATACACTAACAATGAACTAGCAGAATGAGAAATCAGGAAAACAATTCCATTCACAATTGCATCAGAAAGAATAAAATACCTAGGAATAAACCTAACCAATGAAGTGAAAGACCTATACCCTGAAAACTACAAGATACCCCTAAGAGAAATTAAAGAGGACACTAATAAATGAAATTCATCCCATGCTCTTGGCTAGGAAGAATTAATATTGTCAAAATGGCCATCATGCCTAAAGCAATCTACAGAATCAGTGCAATCCCTATCAGAATACCAACAGCATTCTTCAATGAACTAGAGGAAATAGTTCTAAAATTCATATGGAACCACAAAAGACCCCAAATAGCCAAAGTAATCCTTAGAAGGAAGAATAAAGCATGGGGAATTATGCTCCCAGACTTCAAGCTCTACTACAAAGCCACAGTAATCAAGACAATTTGGTACTGGCATAAGAACAGACCCATATACCAGTGGAACAGAATAGAGAGCCCAGACATAAATTCAAGCATATATGGTCAATTAATATATGATAAAGGAGCCTTGGATATACAATGGGGAAATGACAGCCTCTTCAACAGCTGGTGTTGGAAAAACTGGACAGCTACATGTATGAGAATGAGACTGGATTACTGTCTAAGCCCATACACAAAAGCAAACTCAAAATGGATCAAAGACCTGAATGTAAGTCATGAAACTATAAAACTCTTAGAAAAAAACATAGGCAAAAATCTCTTGGACATAAACATGAGCAACCTCTTCATGAACATATCTCCCAGGGCAAGGGAAACAAAAGCAAAAATGAACAATTGGGACTATATCAAGCTGAAAAGCTTCTGTACAGCAAAGGACACCATCAGTAGAACAAAAAGACATCCTACAGTATGGGAGAATATATTCATAAATGACATATCCGATAAGGGGTTGATATACAAAATATATAAAGAGCTCATGCACCTCAACAAACAAAAAGCAAATAAGCCAATAAAAAAATGGGCAGAGGAGCTGAACAGACACTTCTCCAAAGAAGAAATTCAGATGGCCAACAGGCACATGAAAAGATGCTCCACATCGCTAGTCATCAGAGAAATGCAAATTAAAACCACAATGAGATATCACCTCACACCAGTTAGGATGGCCAACATTCAAAACAGAAACAACAACAAATGTTGGCGAGGATTTGGAGAAAGGGGAACCCTTCTACACTGCTGTTGGGAATGTAAACTAGTTCAACCATTGTGGAAAGCACTATGGAGGTTCCTCAAAAAACTCAAAATGGAAATACCATTTGAGCCAGGAATTCCACTCCTTGGACTTTATCCCAAGAATGCATCAGCGCAGTTTGAAAAAGACATATGCACCCCTATGTTTATCGCAGCACTATTTACAATAGCCAAGAAATGGAAGCAACCTAAGTGTTCATCAGTAGATGAATGAATAAAGAAGATGTGGTACATATACACAATGGAATATTATTCAGCCATAAGAAGAAAACAAATCCAGACATTTGCAACAACATGGTTGGAGCTAGAAGGTATTATGCTCAGTGAAATAAGCCAGGTGGAGAAAGACAAGTATCTAATGATTTCACTCATCTGTGGAGTATAAGAACAAAGAAAAAACTGAAGGAACAAAACAGCAGCAGAAGCAGAACCCAATAATGGTCTAACAGTTACCAAAGGGAAAGGAACTGGGGAGGATGGGTGTGAAGGGAGGGATTTGGGGGAAAAGGAGCCATTACGATTAGTACACATTATGTAAATGGGGGTGGGGGGATCACCGGAAAGGCAGTATTTACAGAGAAGACAAGTAATGATTCTATAGCATCTTACTATGCTGATGGACAGTGACTGTAATGGGGTATGGAGCGACACTTGATAATAGGGGATCTAGTAACCATAATGTTGTTCTAGTAATTGTACATTAATGATACCAAAATTAAAAAATTTAAAAAAGATGGTACAGCCACTTTGGAGTCAATTGCTGGGAGCCGTAAGAACAAAGGAGTCACATAGTCTGTTTCAGTTTCTCAAACTGTTGGACACATAGAGTTACCATATGACTCAGGAATTCAACTCCTAGGTATATCCCCAAGGGAAATGAAAACATAAGTCCATGCAATATATGTACATGCATTTCCATAGCAGCATTATTTGTAATAGTAAAAAATGTCCATCAGCTGATAAATGTATTTTTAAAAAGTGAAATAGCCATACAGTGGAGTATTATTTGGCCATAAAAGGAATAAAATACTAATGCTGTAGCATGGGTGAACCTTGAGAGTATCATGCTAAATGAAAGAAGCCAGTCACACAAGAGAATATGTATTTTATGATTCAGTGTACATGAAATGTACAAAATATACAAAATAGGCAAATCTTTAGAAAGTATGTCAGTGGTTCCTTAGGTCCGGGTGTAATGGAGTGAGGTAAGTGGTAGTAGCTAAAGGGCACAGAGTTTCTTTTCAAAGTGATGAAAGTGTTGTAATATTTACTGTGGTGATGGTGGGCTAATTTTATGTTATGTGAATTACTTCCAAATAAAGGTATTTAAAAAAAATAAGATCAAGAATACAGCACAGTGAATGAAAAAATAAACACACCAAGATACACAATCATGAATTCTCAAAATACAAAAATTTTCAATATTTTAAAAAATCTTAAAAGCTTTCCAAAAAGTGAAAAAGATAAAAAGATCATATATACAGAATCAGGAATTGGAATGACATCAGATACTGTTCCAGGTGGTGACCTAGGAGACTTCTGAGCTCCCTTTCTCTCATGGACACTGAATGTGTCGGGAAAGTATTCAGTAGGGACACTCAGGGAAGTCAGAGTCAAAGGTGAAGAAGGAATTCATTAAAGCGATAATAAGGGAATGGCAGCTGCCCTGCCCGCAGCAGAGAGCAAGGAAGAACAGAGGGAAAAAGGGAAGCTCATTGAGCTGCTCAGCATGGAGTAAATCCCTTGCCAACTCCTAAAGCCAGGTTCACCTGGCAACCAGTGTCTGTTTGAATCTGCACAGTGTGGGTAGTATGTCCGAACCACTCCAGGATTTGGGGGGAGCTGCAGAGCACTGGAAGGAGTAAGATTATGTTCTGAGAACTTCCCAAAAGCAAAGAAAGGAGATTTTCAGGCAGGCTACTTTTAAGTCTGGGGAGAGGAAATTCCAGAGCAAAATACCTCTAAAAACCGAAATCAGTCAAAGGAAGAAATAAAGTTTAAAACCCGTTTATTTCTTACAAAACTGCAGTCCGGCCCATCTCTCTCTCCTGCTCCAGCAGCCGCAAAACCGGCCCTCCCCTTCACCGCTCAGGTACCTATAAGCCCTCCTTGCCCAGGTAATTTACCCATTGATATGGGGATAAACTTCTCTCCACCCCTGAGAAATGATGCAAATGCACTAAAGCCATACTTCTTTCCATCTCTAAACGCCTGTTGATATGCAGCTGTACTAAAACCAGGTGAGATATTCTCGAAATATTACAGTTTTACCCACACTACTAAAGAGCTTGATCGTACAACTGCAGCCCCTGTAAGGTCACCCAGGCGATAGGAACTTGGAAGCCCAGATCAGAGCTCTCAGTGGCACCACCCTACTTACCTGGAGTAGAACAGAGTGACACATTCAAAGAAAGGGAAGTCCAGGCAACCTCAGAGAGGAGGCATGCTTAAGGATTTAGGGTCTGGGGTGTTATAGGGCTTTTTGGTTAGGGGTCAGCATAAGGGATGATGTATACAGGTGATTTATAATTCCTTTAAGTTTTGTCTTAAGAGCACAGTTATTTAGGTGACTGTGTTAATCCTCTTCTTGGCATTCTTTATCCACATAGGTTCATTTACACTTTGGAGGCCTATCTCCTGTCTTGGTTACAAAGTTACTTGATTTAGTGGCTGGAAGAAAAGGGAGAATAATGTATAGATGAAGTTAAAGAAATAAGCTGGGCCTTTTTCACAGGCTAAGTGGATTTAACAGTGGCATGACGGTTGTCCCATTTCCCTGCCCTTTACACTTCAACTAATTAACTAATTAATTCTGAGTCCTTTCTGACTCTCTGGTTTTATCTGGTTAATTCTTTGAGTCCCTTTTAGTGGTCTTTACTGGCTATATCTGTGCACCCAGCTCATGTCTGTCTTTCTGCCCAACATCTGTACAGCTACACACAGAGCAATTCCCTCTGAAAGATGTCTAGAAATAAGTGAACAACTCCTACACATCAGATGAATGAGAAAATACCATTGAAAGGGCTGGAAAAGGCTGAGGCACACTGTCACCATAAACCCCACCCCCAACACAGTGCCATAGGGTGAAGCACAAACTCCCAACTCCTAGCTTCTCCATGAGAAGCAAAGGATTTGGATACCACATCAAGTGCCCCAACTTTTAAAGCTCCCCAGTGAGATGCATCCCTGTTGGGGGAGCATTGTGTATTTCCTCGGTCCTTGTCCCCGCTACGACAAAGAATTGAAGGGCAGAGACATAGTAGTGAAGCAAAGTAAAAGCTTTATTTAAAGTTACTTAAAGAGAGAAGAAGTGCAGCAGGCAGCCTCAGCAAGGAGAGGCGCCCCGAAAGGTTGGAGAAAGTTTAAGATTAAAAGGTTACATACTTAGAAAGTGTGGGCCACCTCAGAGGAATGCCCCCTAAAAGGTTGAAAAGAGAGTTTAAAGTTAAAAGGTTACTCACTTGGAAAGTACGGGCAACCTCAGAGGAGCACGCCTAAAGGTTGGGGATTCTTTAGGAATGTGACTAAGGGCTGGAGGTGCAGACTTGTTAAGTGGTCTTTGAATACTTAGAATTAACTTAACACAAGGAAGTTCCTGCTCTGATTTCTCCCTGGGATACCGGAGTCTTGGTCTGGGAGCAGATCAAACAGGCTGCCTGCCCAGCCCCCAATGTGGGCTGAGCTATTGTCTGTTTGCTAAAGAGTAAGTTAAGAATCTTACATTTTTAAATTCCTGGGTATTAAAATACAATCTTTAAAATGGAATCCTTCCTGCCTCTCACTATGTTGTTTACGGCTGGGTCTGCATGCTAAATTAGTTGCCTAGGTTACAAACTACTTAATTAGGGCTGGAAGGAGAAAAAAACAAACATATAGGTAAAGGTAAAGAAAGTAAGCTGGGCCTGCATGATTAACACAATAAAGACGTGGGCTATGCTGAGGTACCTTCCTTTATCTATCTGGGAAATATTCAAACATTCCAGGCCAAGTTTTGAGCTTTAATTGATTAATTTTGGGTCTTTCTTAGTGGACTTTCTGGCCTTTTTCTCTTTCCACTCTGCTCATACCTATTTTCCTGCCTAACATCCCCACAACACCTCACTCTGAAAGCCAAAGGGCCTTGGGTCCACAAGACTCACAGACTATGTCAAAGAAGTAATTCTTAATGATCATGTGAGTATTCACCATGGCTTTTCCCCCAGGGCTTAGCGCAGTGGGAGCAGGCAGAATTGCCAGTCTTGCTCTGAAAGAGGTTTATTTGCATACTTTAAAAGCTGCTGCCTGAGGAAGAGGCCTTTAATTCAGCAGGTTCTAGGGAGGAGCTGTGATCCTCCCCAGACACAGGGGAAGCCAATAGACACCACTCCCTACTCCCTCTGGCTGCTCTCCAAATCTGTATATGTCCCTGTTATGAGCTTATACAGAGATCTGACTCTGCTTTTATGGCTGCTGCCCAAGGAATGGGGCCCTGGATCCTGCTATGAACTGTAATACCCAAAGAAGGAATTCTTAACTGGCTATCCTCCAGGGCTTAGCACTGAAGGAGCTGGCGAAATTACCCATCTCCCAGTCTTTCTCTCAAAGATTTATCTGCATACTTTAAAAGCTGCTGTCTGAAGGCCAGCCTTCTAATTTAGCAGGTATCTAGGGGCTGACTGCAATCTTTCCCAGAGACCATGGAAGCTGGTGGATACCTCTCATGCCTTCTCCCTCCAGTCCACTCCAATAATAAAGCCAAGTCTCTAATAGTTCTCTAGAAGGAGCTTGTATACCTATCTGGCACCCCAGGTTTTACAGCAGCCACCTGAGGGATGGGCCCCTGGATCATCTAGCTCTAATAACTAATGGAGCTTCCATTTATAAGTCCCACAGGAAACAGTTCTTAACAAGTGCTGGAGCACCCCCACCCCTACCCCTGTAGCTATACACCTGGGCCCAGCCCAGAAGAAGCAGGCAAAAATGCCCATCTCCCAGTTTCTCCCTGGAAGGGGCTTAACTACATAATTTCCCAGCTTCTGCTTGAGGGTCCAGCTTCTAAGAAGCCTACATCTAGGTACTGACTGTTCCTTCCCTTTGGAACATGTAACTCCAAGGGGTGAAATATGTTCCCAGCCTGGGTCAAATTACCTTTGAAGCCAAAATCAGTCAAAGGGAGAAGTAAAGTGGGAGAAACCCATTTATTGCTACAAGCAGTCGTCGACTTCTGCTTGCCCGTGTCTCTCATGACCTGGCTGCAGAAAAGGGACCCCCACCCAACCTCTCCAGTCCAGATATACCCTTCCTATCCCTTGTAATAACCTATTGATATGAAGATGGACTACTTCTCTCCACCTCTTGGAAACACCTACTGATACAGAGATGCACTAAGACAAGGTGAGAGATTCTGGAAATATTGCAGTTTTACCCACAGAACAGTGATAGGTCTTGGCACACCCTCAACTACTGGGAGCCAATAAGAACAAAGAAAGAGGCTTGAACAATCACAAAAGCTTTGGAGGCAATGAAGAGCTTGGGCCGGCCTGATCAGTGAGGGAAACCAACAAATGGACCAACATACACATTATAGGGGTCCCAGAAGAAGGAGAGAGAGAAAGAGGCAAAAAGCTTATTAAAAAATAATGGCTAAAAATTTCTCTAAGGGAAAGAAAGAGACATCCAGATCCAGGTAACCCAGAGAGCTCTAAGAAGTAAGACCCACACTAATATAATTTATAATTAAATTGTCAAAAGTTACAAGGAGAGAATCTTAAAAGCAGCAAGAGAAAGGCAACTTGTTACAGACAAAAGAATCTCCATAAGGGTATAAGTAGATTCTTCAGCAGAAACCTTGCAGGCCAGGAGTGGGATGGTATATTGAAAGTGCTGAAAGGAAAAAGAACTACAAACCAAGAAGACCTGGCAGAGTTGTTCAGAACTGAAGGAGAAAGCAAGAATTTTCCAGGCAAACAAAGGCTGAAGGAGTTCATCACTACTAGTCCAACCTTACAGGAAATGTTAAAGGGTGTTCTTCAAGCTGGATCAAAAGCATGCTAATTAGTAACAGGAAAACATATGAAAGTATTACTCATAAAGTTAGGTATATAAACTCAGAATACTCTTAATAGTCTAATGGTGGTAAGTAATACCACTTACAAATCTAGTATGAAGATACCAATACAAAAGTATTAAAATGTACTATAGTATCTTAATAGAACATAATGTAAAAAGTTGCAGATTGTGACATCAAAAGAAAACATGCAGATGGCCAACCGGCACATAAAAAGGTGCTCAACATCACTAATCATCAGGGAAATGCAAATGAAACCACAATGATATCATCTCACAACCACTGTATGTATATTATCAAAAAATCAAGAGATCTGGTGAGAATTTGGAGAAAAAGAGAACCCTTGTACAGTAGTGGGACTGTAAACTGGTACCACCACTATGGAAAACAATATGGGGCTCATCAGGAAATTAAAAATAGAACTACCATATGATCCAACAACCCTACTTCTGGGTATAAATCCAAAGGAAATGGCTGGCATCTTATGTGGAAGAAATATCTGTACTCCCATGTTCATGGCAGCGTTATTCATAGTAGCCAGTGTATAAAAACCATCTAAGTGTTCATCAGTGGATGAATGGATCAAGAAAATGTGATGTTTATGTATACAATGGAATATTATTCAGCTTTAAGGAAGAAGGAAATTCTGCCATTTGTGACAACACAGATAAACCTAGAGAGCATTATGCTAAGTGATATAAGCCAGGCAAAGGCAAATACTGCATGGATCTCATATATGGAATCACAAATAAAGTTGAATTCAAAGAAATGTTAATTTGAAAAAAAGAAAAAGTAGATCACTATTATACAGAACAGTGGAAATCTTTTCAATTTTAAGGGTGTGGGGAGGGGCCAGGGGGTGCAGGCAACTAAGTAGGAGGGAAACCCTAAGTGGCAAATGAGAGTTGTGAAGAAAATCAGTAAGTCAAGCTTCAAAAAGGAGCAATGCTGAGAAGCTGCAGAGAACCATGTGGATTAGAAAGTTGTTGGCTTGGTTTTGGCAATTAGGTAGTTGCTCTGACCTTTGAGAGAGAGACTACTACAGATCAATTGTTCTCTAGGGGGCAGTTCTCCCTTACCCCCACCCCACCCCACAGGATATTTGATAATATCTGGAATCATTTGGGATTGTTAATACTGGGGGAGTGCCGCTGGCATCTTGTGAGTAGAGTCCAGGGGTCCAAAGTACACAGAATAGCTTCCAATGACAGAATTAATCTGACCCACCAGATTAGTAGTGCTAAGGTTGAGAAACTCTGCTATAGATTAAGGAAAGGAACATTTATTGAGCATCTTTTTGTTCCAAGAAATGTAGGGACATGATCTAATTTGAATGTAGTAATTACTATTTTCTGAAAAATTAAAGAAGGGGAAAAAAGTAAAGCAGCTAGCTTGAAAAGGAAGCAAAGTTGAAAGAATTAATAACTGAAATTCCTAGCACAGTGCCTAGCACATAATAAGTATAATAACTATTGCTTTTATTATTAACATGTTCATTAAGTATTCAACAAGTTCATTAACAAATGGTCATTAAGTGCTAGTTACTATAGGAGAAACAAAAATGAATGAAATATACATGTCCTTGTATGCTTCCTTATTAGTTTACAAACTCTAAGTAGTGGGTCTGTTTTACTCATTTCTGTGTCCCACATAGAACTAATCTTGCCATAATTAACCCTTAAATATACAGATTTTTACTTAATGGAAGAAGGCATATTTATGAATTAGCCATTCTTCACAAAAACAACATGTAACATCTATAACTCATTACAGTTAATTTTTTACCTTTTCTCCTTCCTGCTAGCCCATAAACAGCATAAGAGTAAGTTAGCTTAGTCATCTCTATCATTCAGGACCTAATACTATGCCTGGCACATAATAGGTACCCAGTAAAATGTTTATTAAATAAATGAATGAGATCACAGTCGGTATCATTGGTGTTCTTTTTTTAATACTAGCTTTTGACATCCAAGAGGAGGGGAAATATAATATGAAAATATTAGTCTTCTGTTTAATGTTAGTTTTCTGTTTTACATGTCTTCTTGTGTGTTTAGAACTTTAGAAAGTTTTCCCTTAAAAAAGAATAACCTCACTAAAACTTCTTTTAAAGTCCTTCTCCTTTGTTTTTCTTTTGTGTCTGCAGTGCGGAATTATCCCAAGGTCATTACTGGGATGGACTGGGCTCTCCTCCAGATTCTCCATCTCCAGGGAGTGATGTATACTGTAGCAGTGAGCCAAATGACCCTCAGTATGACCAGAGTCTCCTGGAGAGCTTATTTTACACAGCACCTGTAAGTCATTGAATCTGAAGCTTTAGGAATTGGAGAATAAGTGTATTAGTAATATTAGTAGATACATGCATATTACCACTTGCCAGACAAAAAGCTATCCAGTTTATATACTTCGTTTTATAGCTGGGGAGATAGGCCAATAAGTATTTGTCTAAGGACACATAGCAAGTAAGTGTTAAGGCCAAAATTCAAAATCAGGTTCACCTGAGTCCAAAGCCAGATGGTCTTAATTAATATTAGAGCTCATCTAAAGAAGTGCTAATACAGATACACCCTCAGAACCACCCTTGACTGGTATCTCTTCAAAATATTCCAGAAACATCTCTACTCACAGGTGACAAATATCACCACTGACCTCTAAGACAGCACATTCTTTTTTATTCAGTTCTGGTGTTTTCCACGTTCTTTCTTATATCAAGCCATATGTTCTATTCATTGGTTTAGAATCTTCCAGAATCTATAAGCAGTAAGTTACATAAGATTGTCAGGAAGAGCATCATGAGGAATAAGAGGTTGTAACTAGACTTGAAAGCTAGTGTTTAGAGAAACAGAGAAAGGGTATGAAATGGGAATGGAAAGAATGACGTGTCTAAAGAAGCAATTTGTGCACTGCAAGAGATCTAATTTAACTGTGTGAGAATTCACGTGAAAAAGAAGTTATCAATATTAGGCAGGCTAGCACAATGCAGCCAGTCTGTGAAAGCTTTTAAATATCAAGTCAGGAGGAAATGTCATGATCAAAATAGTGTTTTAGGAATGTTAATCTGGCAGTAATGTAGAGGGCCAACTGAGGGGAGAATAACTGGAAGCAGATAAGAAGCGCCTGGGTTATTGGAGGTGTGAGAGAGCGAGCCTGAATGAGAGTGGAAGCAATAGGATTGGAAAGGAAGAGATGGTTTTAAATATGTTAAGAATTGTTAGGGTTTCATGACTTCCTACCTTAAAAATCATCAATTCTATTTTACCTATAGGATGAAAAGGAAAGGGAACTTTATGTATTTTCTGTTTGCCAGGAAATTTACATGTTATGTTATTTATTGAGTACTGTACCAAATTAAATACATTCTTTAATTTAATTATTTTATTAGTCCCATGACATAACTTTTATCTCTTTCCATATCATGAAATAAAAGCTTAGAGACATTAATACTAATAATTAAGTGAAAGAACTAGAATTCTTACCCTAGTCTATCTGGCAAAAAGCCTGTTTTCCCACTAGACCACTCCATCTCATAATCCTTGAGCATGGCATTAGAATCTGATGCTGACTTAGCCCCCCAACCTCATCCCCATTTTGTTCTATACCCACTAGAGAATCCAGTCGTACCTATTATCTCACCACTCCTCAAACACTCTGGCTCTTTTTCTATCCATATTTTTTACTCATACTTTGCATGTTGAAATGGCCTTATATATATGGTAAACTTCTTTTCATTCGTTAAAAATCAACTCATCACCTCTCTGAAGAAACCATCACAGACCCCTGCAAGCAGATTTTGTTGCTCACATGTCCATAATATCTTGCACATACCTCTATTATAGCCCTTATCATGTATTATACAGTTCCTCACAACAGTAACATGTCTTCATTATCTTTTTATTACCAGTACAGTAAAGGCCTGACAGATACTGAGTATGCAGTGAACACTTAGTGAAGCAATGAACGTGTGAATGACAACTAAGTAATCCCACATACTATTTGAACAAAATAATTTTAGAAAATGTTTGTTGACTGGAAGAAAGAGTGAACCAGTTGGCCATGCGGCAGTGAAAAGACTAAGGAATTAGAATGCTCATGTCCCAGGGGTCAGTGTTTGATGTTCTTAATGTTGAACAACATTCACAGCTTAGAAATTGAGCATTATGACCTTGTTTTTTGGTTCCTGAAATTCTTAGTTTTTCAACAATCTTGGTTATGTTTAATTTTCTTCAGGCTATGGACCCATCTAGATTTTAAATGCCTTATCAATAACCATTTTGAAAAGCTGCCACTTATAAAGAAAAACCTAGAGCCAAAAGTTGGTCATTTTGCCTTTGATGAAATTGTATTGCTTCGTAGAAGGACATCTGTTCATGCTTATTTAACTATTAATTTGTTACATTATCACAGGTCAACACATCATATGCCCTGAGATGCTGAAAAAAGGGAGTCGGAGTTGATAAAATTACTTTTGATTGGTCTCCTGCATTTATATTAGCAAACTCAAAAATTTTGGAGCCAAATAACTGTAACACTAACTTCTCTTTCTTTTCCATCTTGTGATAGAAAGGGCGATCAGTCAATTGTGGTAGCTGCCTTTTCTCAAAATAAAAATTACAGGGGGCTTAGCATCTGGCTCCCCCACTAAGGAAGTTTGTGACATAACAAACAGTTCATCTTAGCAAAATTAAAAGCATAATGAATCAATAGTAGTATGGGGTAGTGAAAAAAGCAGTCTTCGCATCCATATAGTTAGGTGACATTGTACCAGTCATTCTGCCTCAAACTGTGGTAGAAATACAGGCTTTGGAACTCAGGGAGATCAAAATCTGCCTGTACTACTTATAGCTGTGAATCATAAACAAACTGTGCAACTTCTCAGCTTTCATTTTTTTCACTTGTGAAAATTGAGATAAGGGCCCCTTACAGGAGTGTGTTTTAGAAATATACATGCAGCAGCATAGTACTAGATACATAGTAGGCCGTCAATAAATAGTAGTGGTTATTATTATTGAGAATTTGAAAAAATAATCTCTTCATTTATTTTCTTTGAACTAGCTTGTAGATTATTTTTGTGAACTTCAGATTTTTGTATAAACAGGAGAAACATGGGATTATCTTCCTGGCATGTGTTACTTCTCGAAGAAAATGATATGTGTATAGAAGAACTTACTTTTAGAGAAATGTTTTCATTACCACTCTCCTTGAAGCAGTTATCCTTCAGTGGCTCTTTTTGTTTATTCCTCCCACAGAAATCTGATACCAGTATCAGTGATTTCTTCAGTGAAGATGGTATTGTCCCTTCTAAAAAAATGAACCAGTCAAAAGCTCTTGCTAGGTCTCCTAAGGCTCTGGAGTCAAATGATTCTAAGCTGAAAAAGAGGGCATCAGGCAAGAAAAATAGGTGAGCCTTCCTGTCAGTGCTTGCGTAGAGGTGAAAGCAAAGGAAGATTGTTTTCATAAGATCCTAACGGAGATGGCTGGTTAGCCAGAGACGGGTAAGATTCCTCATAGGAGGAACAACCTAAGACAGGCACAGTCGCAAGGGACCTCAGATGAGCAACGTGGGGGCCAACTGAGGTGAGGCATAGAACCTCACCCCTCCAGACGAGAGAGACATTGCCTGTGGCAAGCTATGTCACAGGCCGAGCCCAGCTAATCATTATTCTGGTACCTTCCACAAATATATGCAAATGCATTTGTGTCAATTAAAACAAAAAAGGGGGAAATGTGGGATTCACTTATAATTTAAGTATAAAAATCATATGAATAATCATAGTTGACTTGATTGATTATAGTAACTGAATTAGTTTCTCTGATATGACTGCCTTTGCATTGTTCACCTTGTGAGAACTTGTTCACTATGTTCCTTGCATTGTTCACCTTGTAGGAGCTTGTTCACTGTATTGGAACTTGTTCATTGCATGGTGAGCAATAATGTCTTGTGTATTGAAAAGTTGTTAAGAGAAAAAAACCTCAAAAGTTCACATCGCAAGAAAAAATAATTTGTAACTATGTATGTTGAAGGATGTTAACTAAACTTACTGTGATAATCATTTCACAATTAAAAAAAAAAAGATCTCCTAACGTGAAAGACCTGCATTTGTGCAACACAATCAAACTAAGTAAATTACAGTAAATTACTAAGTATTGCAATCCTTTAAAATGTAGTAACTTGAAAAGATGGATACAATAAAATGGTTAAGGGAGAAAGGAGAATTCTAGGTTGTATGTGTGCTATATTATACTTATGTAGACAGTATGGGTAAAGAAAGCTAATGAAAAGAAATAAAGAAAAAGTGATGGATGGTAGTTTTATTAAAGTAGTAGGTAATTGAAGCAAAGTCTATTGCTTGTAGAAAATCTCATTCTATAGCATCAGTTTCTATACTTTGTATGGAGATAAGCCTTTTGATTATAAGAATATTTTTACATTTTTTGAAAAATTTTTTACTGTAGATTAGGACCAGAATTCTGATGATTAAAGCCATTTCTCAATACTTGATAACTTGTGCATTGAGATGCTTGCTGCCCTTCCTCTTTCTTCCTCTTGCCTGTGCAAAGTAGATCATTTCATGTTGGGCCCCTAGCCATCCGCCTTACTGTCTGTATGAACTCCTTTCAGTAATTTGGTTCAACAACAGATGTTACCAGAAACTCCAGAAGATGCCCAAACTGTGACACTAAGTGTGGATAGACTGGCTCTTCTGGGAAGAACACATTCCGTCAGAATCATCATTGAAACAATGGCAGTTCCCCCAGAGAGTCCTCAGATGACCCCTGGCAAAAAAAGCTTTCCTGGGAGACCATGTAAACTGACAGCAACAAAAAAGCGGTATGTCTCTAACATAGGAAAGCTAAATTTGACATTTATTGAAGGTATATCTGATAATAATAATAATTAATAGATAAATAAATACCTGTGTGACACTTTATGACTTGGAAAGTGCTTTCATGTGCATGATTCAATCAACAAAAATGTATTGAATCTCTCACTAGGCCCAAGCACTACGCTAGGTAAGTATGAAAATAAAGAAAACTAAAACCCAGGCTCTATTCTTGCATACCTTAACAGTCAGCATGAGAGAAAACACTTCATGGCTACCTATAATATATGGCTGTAGGGGCCAAAATAGATGTTAAAAGTAATGCAGGAAATTTATAACTGTGTGTGGTGATGGGGAGTAACTAGACATTGTGGTGATCATTTCATAATATATTGAAACACCAAATCATTATGAAACTAACATAATGTTATATGTTAATTATGTCTCAATAATAAATAGATAATTTTTTTAAGTGCTTTTGTGGGAGCATAAGGGAGGAAACCTTTAATTCTGCCCTACAGGATTGGTGATGACTTTGGAGAGAGGAGGTAGGTCCACTGAGGACCTGAGGTCTTAAAAATAGGACCTTGAAAGATAGGAAGGATTGATCAGACAAAAAATAGGCTTAATATTTGGTTTTGTTTGTTTGTTTGTTTTTTGTATTTTGTTTTCTTGGTTTTTTTTAATCACATTTTTTTGTTTTGAATTTTAGCACCTTCTTTGTGGAATATCATTTTCCTGTGGGCTTTACCAAAAATGGATTGGAAAAGACAGCTTTGATCACTGAGGTTGTCCGACTTGCCTCCAGTAAAACTACAGATGGAAGTAAGAGAGATGGTGGTTTGCTACTTAGACATTTTGGCTTTGGAAGAATATTTGAATCCCTAATTACTCATCTGACTTTTATAGTATCACAGAATCTTAGACCTAGAAAGAACTATGAGATAAATATACTCTAATCCTTTATTTTATAAGTGAGGGAACTGGCCCAGAGATACTGTGAGTATCCTCATGCAAGGCAGCAAGTCAGCAACGTGCCTGAGACTACAACTCAGAACTCCTGATTCTTTAGATCATGTTCTTTCAGCTATTGACATGTTTCTTTCCTTCTATTTTCTAAAACAGTTTTATCAAAATAAAAGTCATGTAACATACAGTTCACCCATTTGAAGTGTACAATTAAGTGGTTTTTATTATAGTCAAAGGTTTGTGCAACCATCACCATGGTAGGATTTTAGAGCTTTTTCATCACCAGTAAAAGAAAGTATGTACTCCTTAGCATTCACTCATTTCCCTCTTCCCTCACCAGAACCAGCAAGCAACCCTTAATCTACTTTCTATCTGTGCCATTTTGTCTGTTCTGGACATTTTGTATAAATGGAATCATATAATATGTGATTTTTGTGACTGGCTTCTGTAATTTACCATAATATTTTTAAGTTTGATCCATGTTGTGGTATGTAACAGTACTTCATTTCTTTTTGTGGCTGTATAATATTCCACCATATGGATATATCACATACTGTGATTTTTATTTATCCATTCATCAGCTGATGGGCATTTGGATTGTTTCCACTTTTTACTATTAGGATAATGCTACTTTGAACATTTCTGTACACATTTTTGTATGGACATGTTTTCATTTCCCTTGGATGTATACCATATGCTGGGTCATACGGTAATTATATGTTTTAACTTTTTGAAGAATTGCCAGACTGTTTTCAACAGCTGCTCGACCGTTTTACATTCTCATCAGTAGTGTATAAGGGTTCTAATTCTCCACAACCTCACCAACACTTGTTATTTTCCATTACTTTTCATTCAGCCATCCTAGAGGGTGTGAAGTGGTATCTCACTGTGGTTTTGGTCTTGTGCTTTCCTAGTGGCTAATAACATGAGTATATTTTCCTGACTTTATTGTCCATTTTGTATATCTTCTTGGAGAAATATCTGTTTGAATCCTTTGCCCATTTAAATGGGTTGTAAGAGTTCTCTACATATTTTTGATATAAGACTCTTTTCAGATCTATTATTTGCAAATATTTTCTCCCATTCTGTGGGTGGTTGTCCTTTTACTTTCTAAAAGTATCATTTATAGCACAAAAGTTTAAAATTTTGCTGTAGTTGTTTTTTTCTTTTTTGTTTGAGCTTTTAATGTCTCTTTTCTGTTTTGCTTTGAATATTTCAAATACAGAAAAGTAAAAGGATAATATGATAGACATTTATGTTCTTGTCATCCAGAATTAAAAATGCTTTGTAACTATTTTGCAAATAACTTTGCCTTGGTTCTCCAGTTTGACCTGTGAACAGTTGATCATTGTTGAGTTTCTTCTCTGGGAAGTGGTTTGAGAAGCAAAAGATATGTCCTAACTCTCCTTTACTCTCAGTAACTTTCTGTACAGCACAGTAACATTGGATTTTCAGACTTTTATTTTGCTTTGTTTTATTCGGTTTTTGAACTAGATACAATTTTTTCATGTGCTTCAAAATCTTTGTAGGCAAACAATCTTGTGAGTTTTATATACTTCCAAAGTATTTTATGCATATATAAGCAAATATGTTTTATCTTTTTTGCTTTTTCCTCATTTTTACCCAAGTATTAGGGGACTATATACACTATTCTCACCTTGCCTTTAGTAGTATATCTTAGGAATTTTTTCATAGTGGGACATAAAGAGCTCAGTCTTTTATGACTGTCTCAGTCCTTTATGACAACATAGTATTCCATTGTATGGCTTTGCCATAATTGAAACACCCCTGTTGATCAACATATCAGTATTTAAGTTTATTTTAATCTTTTGCTGTTAAAAATAGTACTTTGGTTAGTAATCTTTTGCATGCATTATTTCTCACTTAACATGACTATATCCAGCACAAACATTAAAAATACTTATTTACCCTTAAAAATAGTGCCTAAAGTGATTTACTATTCTCTTTTACTAGAATACATTGTTTGACTTCCCCATTACTTTAAGGAAGAATTAGGGTGTTTAAAATTTTTCATATGTTTACTTCCTGGCTCTATGCTTAAATTACCAATAGCAACAGAAGCTGCCTTGGAGTTTTGTTCAGAGCATTCAAAACTGTATAATTATTCTGTTGGCTGAGAGGAAATATGTTTAAAGAGCTTTAATGTGATTAAACTTCTTACTGAACGCCCATACACAAGGAAAATACTAGATCCTCTTCTCAGGTCTTCTCTGCTACCTCTTTATACCTATGTGGCATTTGATGAGTTTCTTAAAACTTCTCTGAGCTCAGTTCACCCATCTATAAAATCGAGATACAGACAGGACACAGTTCTGATATGAATGAATTTCAGCTAACATACTTCCTGCAAAGCAAGGACACAAGGGATTAATGGACAGTCAAATGGGATAATAAATGTAAAAGCATTAAACTCTAAAATAGTATATAACTAATGATAACTCAAATTTATTGGACACTAACCTATGTGCCAAGAACTATACTCAGTGTTTTGCATACATCAAGCATTTAATCCTTACATGAAAACAAACACACATATACAGATGAGAAAAGAGGAAACAGGTATAATGCACCTTGTTTAAGATCACACAACTGGTTTATGGTAGAACTAGAATTTGAACCTAGAACTTTTCTGATTCCAAGTCACATGCTTTTTGGGGGGATCTTCTTTTTTCCAAGTCACGTGCTCTAAATTGATATTGCTTCTCATTCATTATTGTTATTATTGTTGGCCTCAGTGGTTGATTTCTCCCAGGTCCTTCTGACAAAGATCATATAGGAGGTGTGGAATAAGCATCAAACCAGGAATTGGAAGAGTTCTAGTTCTGATTTTACCATATGCTAATTGTGATCTTAGGCAAAATCACTTTTTTATCTGTGGGCTTCTCTTAACAATAATATGGATTAGACTAATTATTTTCAGGATCCCTTCCAACTCTTAAAAAAATATTCTCTGGAACATTGTTAGCAGTTTATTTACATTAATTTCTTCTTCCATTATTGTCTTACCTCACTTTTTGTGTTTAAAAATACATGTGCTTAAGAGAAATATAGTACAAAAATGTACCCAGGCAATGAGGAGAAATCGGAGTGGCACCAAATTAAAGTAGAGCTCTGTTAGTACATAAAGGATTTTACAATGACCCAAGTGCTTTTTCTTTTTTTTTTTAATATACTTTATTTTATTATCATTAATCTACAATTACATGTGCAATATTACGGTTATTAAACTACCCCTTCATCAGGTCCCCCCCACCAACGCCATTACAGTCACTGTCCATCAGCGTAGTGAGATGCTATAGAATCACTACTTGTCTTCTCTGAGTTGTACTGCCCTCCCCGTGCCCCCCCAACATTACATCTGCTAATCTTAATGCCCTTTTTCCCTCTTATCCCTCCCTTCCCGCCCATTTTCCCCAGTCCCTTTCCCTTTGGTAACTATTAGTCCGTTCTTGGGTTCTGTGAGTCTGCTGCTGTTTTGTTCCTTCAGTTTTTTTCTTTGTTCTTATACTCCACATATGAGTGAAATCATTTGATACTTGTCTTTTTCGGCTTGGCTTATTTCACTGAGCATAATACCCTCTAGCTCCATCCATGTTGTTGCAAATGGTAGGATTTGTTTTCTTCTTATGGCTGAATAATATTCCATTGTGTATATGTACCACCTCTTCTTTATCCATTCATCTACTGATGGACACTTAGGTTGCTTCCATTTCTTGGCTATTGTAAATAGTGCTGCAATAAACATAGGGGTGCATCTGTCCTTTTCAAATTGGGCTGCTGCATTCTTAGGGTAAATTCCTAGGAGTGGAATTCCTGGGTCAAATGGTATTTCTATTTTGAGTTTTTTGAGGAACCTCCATACTGCTTTCCACAATGGTTGAACTAATTTGCAGTCCCACCAGCAGTGTAGGAGGGTTCCCTTTTCTCCACATCCTCGCCAACATTTGTTGTTGTTTGTGTTTTGGATGTTGGCCATCCTCACTGGTGTGAGGTGATATCTCATTGTGGTTTTAATCTGCATTTCTCTGATGATTAGCGATGTGGAGCATCTTTTCATGTGCCTGTTGGCCATCTGAATTTCTTCTTTGGAGAAGTGTCTATTCATGTCCTCTGCCCATTTCTTAATTGGATTATTTGCTTTCTGTTTGTTAAGGTGCATGAGTTCTTTATATATTTTGGATGTCAACCCTTTATCAGATACGTTTTTTATGAATATATTCTCCCATACTGTAGGATGTCTTTTTGTTCTACTGATGGTGTCCTTTGCTGTACAGAAGCTTTTCAGCTTGATATAGTCCCACTTGTTCATTTTTGCTTTTGTTTCCCTTGCCCGGGGAGATATGTTCATGAAGAAGTTGCTCATGTTTATGTCCAAGAGATTTTTGCCTATGTTTTTTTCTAAGAGTTTTATGGTTTCATGACTTACATTCAGGTCTTTGATCCACCTTGAGTTTACCTTTGTGTATGGGGCTAGACAGTAGTCCAGTTTCATTCTCTTACATGTAGCTGTCCAGTTTTTCCAACACCAGCTGCTGAAGAGGCTGTCATCTCCCCATTGTATATCCAAGGCTCCTTTATCAAATATTAATTGACTGTATATGTTTGGGTTAATGTTTGGATTTTCTATTCTGTTCCACTGGTCTGTGGGTCTGTTTTTGTGCCAATACCAAATTGTCTTGATTACTGTGGCTTTGTAGTAGAGCTTGAAGTCAGGGAGTGTAATTCCCCCTGTTTTATTCCTCCTTCTCAGGATTGCTTTGGCTATTCGGGATCTTTTGTGGTTCCATATGAATTTTAGAATTATTTGTTCCAGTTCATTGAAGAAAGCTGTTGGTAGTTTGATAGGGATTGCATTGAATCTGTAGATTGCTTTAGGTAGTATAGCCATTTTGACAATATTTATTCTTCCTAGCCAAGAGCATGGGATGCATTTCCATTTGTTAGTGTCCTCTTTAATTTCTCTTAGGAGTGTCTTGTAGTTTTCAGAGTACAGGTCTTTCACTTCCTTCGTTAGGTTTATTCCTAGGTATTTTATTCTTTTTGATGCAATTGTGAATGGAATTGTTTTTCTGATTTCTCTTTCTGTTAGTTCATCGTTAGTGTATTGGAAAGCAACAGATTTCTGTGTGTTAATTTTGTATCCTACAACTTTGCTGAATTCAGATATTAGTTCTAGTAGTTTTGGAGTTAAGTCTTTAGGGTTTTTTATGTACAGTATCATGTCATCTGCAAATAGTGACAACTTAACTTCTTTACCAATCTGGATGCCCTGTATGTCTTTGTTTTGTCTGATTGCCATGGCTAGGACCTCCAGTAGTATGTTGAATAACAGTGGAGAGAGTAGGCATCCCTGTCTTGTTCCCAGTCTTAGATGAAAAGCTTTCAGCTTCTCACTGTTAAGTATGATGTTAGCTGTGGGTTTGTCATATATGGCCTTTATGATGTTGAGGTACTTGCCGTCTATACCCATTTTGTTGAGAGTT
>JAVSCE010008303.1:0-28576 GCA_032199065.1 Smutsia gigantea | reverse complement strand
ATTCATTATTTCGGATCAAGGAAAAAGAGCTAGGGTTGCCTGAAAGTGGGGGAATGATTAAAATAAAATCCTGTTAATCGACAAATAAATAATGAATTCATTTTACTTACTGTCCCAGCCCTGAATCAGAATTGGCAGCCCATGTGCTTTACTTAAAAATTGTCAAAAGGGAGCCACCCTGCAATAATGACAACATCCAAAAAATTATTATTGTACCCTGAAACCCTGGCTGATCTGCAGGTGGGTGCCGGTTCATCCTCAGTGCTCGCACACCTGCTTCACACCTCCACAGCTCTTTGGAAAACCTGTCAGTATCTCCCAGCTAGCTTCACTGTGATTTCTCCTCGAATTTCTCTGCCTTTACATCCGGAGTAATTCTTGCTCAGTAGCCCTTGACCTCTGGTTCATGAAATGCATGATATTGTCACAGCTTGAGGAACTTTAAAAATCTGGCTTGAGATATATATCACTCTGTTCATAGGTTGATGCTGGTGAGACTGTAGCATCATTTGCACTCAAAGGCTAAAGGTCATTGTGTCAATTACTGTGTGCTCTCTAGAAAACTTATTTTCAATCAATATAAAGACATGATTTTTGCAAGCATTATCAAAAATGTCCTTTTAGAATACCTCTGCAGTATTTTGACATCTTAAAATCAGTCCCTCTTTCCCTAGAGTCAATTGGAGTCTACTTCTTATTCATCACTTTATGGGTATCCCAGGGGCACCAAAGCCTACAAAGTCCCTTTGCTCCAAGGCTGTGGTTTGCGCAAGAACGTAGGTCGGTGGTTCCCAGCCTCTGTCTCCTGACATTTGGGGCTGGGTGACTCGTGCGGGGCCATCCTACGCACTGTACGACGTTAAGCTGCATCCTGGCCTCCACCCACTAGATGGCAGTAGCACCCTTCCCCCAGCTGTGACAAGCAGACATGTCTCCAGACATTGCCAGTGTCCTCTGGGGGACGGACACCAGCCCCAGTGGAAAACCACTGAGCTGCATTAATGTCCTCCTCATTCCAAGGCTTGTGAAGAGGCCCTGGGGTGGGAGGCTTGGTCAGTCATACCAGAACAATGTGTAAACACGATGGAAGATCAGTCTCACTAATAAAACTTATTGCTCAGTTAAAAATCCCTCCTGGTGTTGTTACAGATAGTTATCTGGACTATTTGAACTCCACCTGACTAGGCACTCAAAACTAATGTGCCTTGGGAGTTTCTAGACAAAGCAAAGTACGCAGTGATCATCAACACAGTCATTGAACTTGAATATTATGTGTTCTGTACACACAAACACTTCAATTTTAAAAAATCCACTTCATCTGATTAAAGTCCAGCTCTGAAAAATTTTTAAAGAAAACTGTACTTGCAATATAGCTATCTACTCTTGGCTTTAAAAAAAAAACAAGGGTATTTTTCCTCTAAGACAGTATTTCTTAATTCATACTCCTTAACAAATCCGGTGTCTTTGAATACTAACTAGTTTCATTCTGCAGAACTGAAGGTCTACCAAGTTATCACCAACGACTGAGGGGTATTTTCACCAACGCCTTAGTATAACGTTTCTGTGTATTCAAAACTAACTTTTCTGGCATCCTTTAAAGCTCCTATTGTTGTGAAAGAAATGTAATCCATATATAATACTTTTCATTTTGAGATCCTCTTCACCTTGAGCATAGTTGCAAAAAATTCCGGGAGCTTTTATTTTTCCTAAACCATTTGAAGCCAGCTGTCGATGTAACAATTATGTAGGTATTTCCTGCAAAGAAGGACATTCTCCTACAAAACCACAATACAGCCATCAAAATCAGGAAATTTGGGTCGACGTATGCCAGCCGCAGATGCCATTCCAGTTTTGCCAGTTATCCTGTATAGCAGGAAGAGTCAGGACAGATGCATACGCTGCAGTTAGCTTCCATGTTTCTTCGGCGTCTTTTTATCTGAAATGATTGCTCAGGCTCTAATTGTCATGACCCTGGTTTTTTTTTTTTTTAATTTACATCCTCAATTGACTTTTGTCTTATGTTTCTTTGTGACTAGATTTGGGCATACAGTTTTAGCAGGACTGTCACAAGTATGAGCCTGTGTTCTCCTTGGCATCCTCTCCAGGAGTAGATTTGTCTCCTCATTTGAAATCTGTCGCCTTGATCACTTGATCAAGGAGGACCCTTCCACATTTTTTGCGCTGTAATGCATCAGTATTTTATGCACAAATACTCTTGAGGTCATGAAAGTACTCTGTTCCTCATGAGACTGGTACCCACTCGCTTTATCCTCAAGCGATACCCTAATTCTGCCATTTCTTCTGTCCTCAGTTGACGTGATGCTGTACAGAAGAGCTTTCTCCCTTCCTGTTTATCTCCACGTGGACACACATTGCTCCTGTCTTTGGTGGAGTGTAACCTAATTGTGCCAGTATTTACTGACACATCCTTCTCAGTGGATCTGACAATGTGTCCGTCCGTTCCTTGAGACATTAACTTTGTTTTATGCATTGCCTCACATTTCCTCTCACTTTTTAGTCTGTACTTGTCTTTTCTACTTTTTACAAGGGATGATCTGCAAGGTTAATGCAACGAATCCCTTCAGAATCCAGCAGCCTTACCTGTTTTAACATGGGTGAGCAGAGGACCCACACTCCATCTGGTTCTCCTGGAACAATGTACCCTGCCTTCAGAACTGTCTCGTGCCCTGGGGATCCACAGCCTTAGTGTCTTCCTGGAAGTCCCAAGGCAACAATGTGCCGTGTCTCGCTTTGCCATCTTTGGATGGTCCTGCCCTTCGGCCTTCAGCCCCCTCAGGCAGCCAGAAGGTCGCCGCCACGGGGAATCCAGCATTCTCGGAAACACAGTCGCCCAAGCCAGGCTGACCTACAGTTCTGCTCACTGTCACATCAACAGTGAGCTTGCTGATGGCTAGCATTCTTGTAACTTAGGAAACGAATGTTTGTGCAACAAGTGCAGACCTCATTCCTCTCCCCTGTCCCAAAACTGTTCCTGTAGCCCTCACCGGGTGCACTTGGCCCTCCCCTGTGTGTTGCTCCTTCCGTCAGGACCACGTCCCGGGCAGGGGTCCCTCAGTGTCCTCGCGTTGTCCTGCCCTTTCCATCCCACCTGTCAGGGGTGAGACTAACGGGCATATGGGATCTGCGGATTTAGTTATTGGCCAAAGTGCTGTCGATGACCGTCCTCGGCAGTGAGCGCTCGACAGAAAAGGCACACACAGGCACCGTGCATGAGAGTAAATTCTAATGGGTACGTTCACGTCTTAATGTTTTGTTTGACTGGAGAGACCGTTTAATGGCCGCTGGAATACTGTCTATCAGTGTGTAATGATTCTGAACTGGAGGCGATTTTTTCCCCGTCAAGGGAGGCATGCTCATAGCATCTGCTGATTAGAGGCCCGAGAAGCTGCTAAGCAATTCCTCACACGAAAGTATCCACCCAAGTGTTAACAGTCCCAAGATTCAGAAGTGCTGTTCGACATAAGCGGTATTATCTTGTGACAGTTTCACATTTCATAGTTCTTGTTTCCTAAAGCCTTTCAAAATCTGATTTTCTTAATTGACTACTTATGATGCTTCCAAGATCCTGATTGTTTCGGACTTAACTTAGCCTTCTCTATCTCGTGGTTTCTCTTTTCTGACATTCACCATTTACCCCCAGATTGAAGTTGGGGAAACTAGGGTACAATTCAAAACGTATTTTGACTCACTGATGGCTGAGATGGAAGCCTGAGCCTCATCGCTATCAACTTAGGGACTTAAGTTGTAGAAATAGCTCCTGTATTGACAGTAGCTATATTTATTAGTTTATTTTCGAATGTGGAAGTAGTATGCCGTCAGTGTGTATCATAGAACTATTTTCTTTTACTTAATAAAAATGCCACTACAAGTTGAGGTTTGAGCTTTCCATATTCTCCACTTTGTGGTTGGTTGAACTCAGTAATGAAATATGAAGAGCTGTCCTCTGAAGAGAAGTCACATCCAAACTACGAAAGAAGGAAAGTTACATAGCACAATACTTCCACTTTTACACATCCTATCAACTTACTTTATAACTCCTGTTCCCCTTAAAGCACATTATTACTTTATCATTTCTACTTAATTGTGAAGACATTATATGCTTTGGGGCAGTGTTTTATCCACAGTGTGGACTGGATTGTTTTCTAAAATATTCATATGGTCGTTACTAACTATAGGTGCTCAGGAACTTTTCAAAATAAACCAGACACCAGGATTTAAGAAAAAAGGAAGCCAATTTGAAACATCTGCATTTAGATCTTAGCACACTTGTCCAAATCCATGAGTTTGGGCTGATTTAGATGGGACAGCATTACAGAATGGCCGTTCCTTGTTCTTTGGCTTCCCAAGCTCACCAGTCAATAATTTCTAACTTATCCCTGGCAGAAGAGATCCTTCCTGAACTATTGACTTCAGCAATTTTGTCTCCTATTCTTTTAAACAGATACCATGAATTGGTCTTGAAGATGTAAAGATGTTAGAATTCCTTCCTTCACACATTTAGAACAAAAATCAGTGTAAAACACTTGTCAGTTGCACCCGACTTTACTGAGTCTGAGTCACTCAGCAACTCTCACGCGTTGGTCCTGGTTGATGTTTGAAGACGTTTGAGACTCCAGCACTAGACTATGAAGGCCAAGGCCCCCCTTTAACTCTTAGTTTTTCCTAACACTTTGCGTTTGTATACATACTTCTGCATTTTATCCACTGTGCTCCATAATCTCATTTGATTATTGCAAACAACCACAGGGTATTGCAGTAGTTCCGAACATGGATAAAATATAGTGGAGACAAGATAGGTCAAATAATTGGGAAGTAACCTTGTGAGTTCTACAGCATGTGTTCTCCAGCACCAATTCAGTGCCTTCCCTGCCTCTCACCTCCTCCATCCCTAAATGTGGTCTAACATATGGGATGCAGTTAATAACTCTGTCCTGACTGAGTGTCTGTTTGTGCTTAGAAGCAAGAAACACTGCATGTTTTTTTAACACTAATTGTTTTGTTTATGACTTGGACAAGTAGACAAGTGGTATTAAACTAGGTTTCAAAACAGATTTAAATCCCAATTCTGTCATTAAGATCATGTCTGTCAGAAATTCTCTTAACTTCTTAGGTACACACTTTCCCTGTTTTTGGGGAAAACAAACTGGGGGAGGGAATATGAATAGATAATACATAGGATCATTTTCTTGTATAAATGTCTACCATTTTAAATTTAACTGAACAGAACAAAGCTGTAAGTTACTGAATGGTAAAACAATTTTGAATTGGGTTTATAAATCTTTTTCTTGTTTACAGTAACTAAAATATTTACTTAAAAATATCACAAGGCTATGGAACAGTTACTATCAGCAAAATTAGAAATAGTTCTTCTTTAAACATTCCAGGATTAACAATGTGCAGTTAGTGCTCTTGGTTGGCATATAAATTATGTCAAATAACACTGCCACTTTCTTGGGAATACCGATGATGCATTTTGGTAGTTCTGTTTAATTGGCTTTATATTTAAAGTGCAACATAATAATTTAAGTCTTTCTCTAGGGTTTAATTATGAAGAGCAAATGTATGTAGTACTTTATGACTCAAATTCAAAATTTTGCTTATATTATGTATTCAGACTTCTGATTGGCTGCTAAGGGCCTGCTGCTGCACAAGCCTCTTGGTACTTCAGACATGCTAGGGGTGCCCTCTGACCTCCAGGGATAGCAAATGATGGAAAGGTCACTTTTGCATGGTGCTGTAAAAATGCTGAGGAGAAGCTTTCCAACACAGGTAATGAACTGTCCTAACAGGTGATGTGTGAATAGGATAAGGATATTCCAGGCAATGAGGAAAAGGTATTTTTGGTACAGTTAGGAAAAATGGCACAGATACAGGACACAGTTGTGACTTTGGGCAAGTGGATGCCATCCATTTCTCATGTGCATCTATGAGTAAGACCCTGGGAGCTACTGAAGACTCATGTTGGAGGGTTCTTGGGTCATGCTGTGGTCTGGAGAACCCCTCTAGGTAAGTGTGGGGAAACACAGGGTTGAGGCTTTAAGGACACTCCTGCCATCATCCAAGAAGGAGGTTTTCAGGACATTTCAGGGCTGTCATAACAGCAGGATGGGAAGGAAGGGATGAGGAAGCCCACATGAAGGGATATGTACAGGGCCTAGTGGGGTTCCGGGGAAGGGGAGAGAGACGTCCAAGATGTCACAGCAGTGGCTAGGAAAACGTGGGGAGAAGGAGATCACAGGGCTAGTCAGTGGTTGCCCTTGAGGGTTCTACTCCACCTGGGGCCTAGTGGGACGTTGCTTTGGATAAAATCTACTACCTAGCGGGTGGTAGAGTTCGCCGGTTGAGCAGGACGTGCAGACTCCCGATTCTTCAACACGTTGTTGGAGCTGCAGTGACACCACCTAGCTTTATCAGTGAGGACTGAAAAGGCACCAAGCACAGAGGGCTGGGGAGTTGGGCCGAATGGGGCCAGCAGAAAGGACACTGAGTTTAACAGCTCATAAAAGAACCTACGTTATGTTTTGTTCGCATGGGGGTGAAAAGCACTGTCGAGCTCTCAGGAAAAAGCCTCTAAGACAATAGTTTCTGGACCAAAATCCCTGCTCTCCAGCTAAGCAAACACACTTGGAGGTGAGAGGGAGGTGGTGGAAATGTCAGGGGACCTACTGAGGAAGGGGGTGGGATCTGAGACAAGATCTCCTGGCAGGAGGTCACAGCTCTGACCCAGAGCTGGGCTGAGCTTGCCGCCCTCCCACAAAGGCACCACTTTGTGTCCATGCGTGTGGCCTAGCAGTGGGATCTTCATCCCTGAGGAAGTAAGGACTTGCTGAACACTGACCCCATAAATGTAACTGGTTTCCTCATCAGAGTTGCCGCACACCATCGGGAAGCCAGCCTCTGTCCACTCGCAGGTCAGTTAGACAGCTTCCAGGTGACGACCGCTTTACTCTGTAGGGGAACCCCTCTATCGGGGCCTCCGTGGGGGGTTTGTCCTGCCACCGTCAAACCTTTGTTGCTGACGTTAGACCCATGCCTCCTCATTCTTCAGTCCATCACTCATCTGCATAGCTTCTTGGTATTTATCACCTACCACATTGTATTGTACGTTTTTTAAAGACTGCTGTCTTTAACTGAAACCGAAGTCAGAGACTGATTTGTAACTGTATACATATCTCTTTGTGTTGTAACTGTAACTATCTCTGCCACAATGTATAACTATCTATTTCTGTGTCTGCATCTCTGTCTATAGTATTTGCCAATATGGTATTTGCTGGTTAATGTGGGGCTGATGTAGAAGCTCGTGGCAGGATGCCTTGTTTATAGTCCTGTCTGAAAACAGAGGCAGGAACAAGATTCACTACCGTATTAGTTAGGTACTTTTCAGCTCCTGATACATGTAAGGGGAGCGCTGGGCCCCGTGGAACATCCAAACCTTGGTCACACAGGAGCCCAGCTTTAAAGAAATGGCCAGACCCACTCGCCGTTAGGGTTGGGAGTGGTCCTACAAGATGATAAGCATTCTTTCTGTACTCTTCCTAAAATTTTTTTAAGTTAAAAACGAATTTAGATTCATCCTTGGTTTAAAATAGCCTTCAAAGCAGTAGCTCTGGGCTTCATGCAGCAGTGATTAGAAAACCCGAAAGTAGAAGAGACACACTGGCTTTGAGATGGTAACTTACCTTTCATCGGACCGTCCGGGTGAGGACACAGGGCTCTTAACAAGAATAAATGTGTCTTTATTCTGGCTTTCATTTGCATGGAAGTTGAAAGTCTGAACAAACCAGCAGAGAGCTTTTCTGTCACACCGAAAGGTTTTGTAGTCCTTTCGAAGATCACTGACCTGTAACCTGGGAGACTCGAATGTTTGTCGTTGACAGACATTTGTTAGAATATTTGCTTCAGGAACCTTTTTTGGTTCACTTAAGATGTTAAAACATGTTTGCAGTAAGGAGCTTGAGCTGACCACTAGCCTTGGTGATAATCAATTTTTGATAACCTCACTAAACCTAGTTCAACTCAAGCTAAGCAATTTTTTTTTTTTGGTCAAAATATATTTTCAGTACAGTTGAGTTTAAAAGTACCTTCCAAATAAAATAGACAATCTCAGTTTTTTATGTCAGGTCCCAAGAAGAAATGAGGAAAATGAAATAAGGATTTTCTTGGCCAGCGGCAAAGCCAGAACTACGGCCAGCCGGGTCTTTACTGATCGGTCCAGCCATCCTGCCATCCAGCCATTCTTTCCTTAAATAAGAGTTTCAGTGGAGGAGCACGTCTTGATTACAGCAGAGTGCCAGACATTGTGTTCGACTCTGAACAGAGAAAGAAAGGGAAGACATGCTGTTTTTAGATGGCTTGTGGTAAAGGTGGTCCTCAGAGGAGTTTCTGCCTGTCATAAAAATGTCCTCAGTAGACCTTTGAGACTTCCTGTTGCCTCCACAAAGAGGCATTCACTGAATCTTCCTAAACCACTAGGATTGAGAGGGTGAGTCTGCTCACTAGCTTAACTGTGGCCAATGGGCAGTGATGGTAAAACTGGGAAAGGCATAAAATGAGCCTTTTTTATGTCCTTGCCTAACAACTCTCACTGCCAGGCCAAGCGCCCAAGCGGCATCTGACCCCGAAGCAAAAGGCCCCTCAGTAACTGTTGGAATGACAGGTTAACAGTCCGAGGTGGGCAGGCGGGAGGTGGCCAGTGGGCCAGACCTGTGATGGGGTAATGAGCTGTTTAGCATTTGAAAGGGACAGATCCTGCCCTGTCCCCAGGCACCTGGGAGGTGAAGCTTGTTTTTCAAAGTTGAGCTTTGTGTGCAAAGCAGCAGGTTAGGGAGGGAAAGTGTGCAGTGGTTGGGGTGGAGGAAAATGCTGAGGGCTGCAGAAAAACTGTAGGAGATGAAAGCCCATTCCATACCGGAAGTGAGATATGGCTCTAGGAAAATTATTGAAACGCGTTACATGGATAGTTGGTTATTTTTAACAGGTTTAAAATCGTCCCTTTAAGATTAAAAATATATGCCTATAAATATATTTCTTCATTTAGAGCCTTTGGAAGAGATGCAGGGCATCTCCCAAATACAACAGCAGATAAATCCTAACGTAGTCATTAAGTTGGTTGATTCTGTCCAAAAAACTAGGTTTTCAGAGTGAAGCTTTTACAGATTTGTCGCTGCTTCTTGTTCAGCGGGGTCAGTGCTCAGACTGGTGGGTCAGGAAACACTGCTCCCTAATTTTGACAGTTATTTGCAGGTGTGCCTGGCGTGCATCGAGGATCTTGTTCAGGCCCTGATTTTGGAAGCTCTGTCATGATTGCTCTCAGTGGTGTTTCAAGAAAGCACTTCATGACATGTCTTTCTACTGAAAACTGAATGACCTTTCACATTTTGTTTACTGTATCTGTCAGCCTTTCTTGTCCCAGAACGATTGTCCGCTGCCTTAGAAAGTCAAACCCACCGTACAAGATGAACGAGGCACCCCCGATCATATTCTAAGAAAATGTCGTTAAGATATAAGAACACTTTAAAGTGGAGAGAACCCCAAAAGGAGGGAGTGGTGGCATTATTCAGAACACCAAGCCTTCAGACGCCAGGGTAAAAGGACCGGATATTCAGTGTGTCCTCAAGCAGTCTCCCTCTCTGCCTTAGAGACACACCCTGTAAATGGCTTAAGGTCCTGGACTGTCTTCCTGTAATTCTGGGGCATAAGGAACAGCTGTTTGGAAGGCAACAGGGCTCTTGCCCACTTACCTAGACAATAAGGCACCTCCTCCATTTCCTGCACACCCTGCCAGCCCTCTGGAATAGCGCCCATGTAGCTCCACGCTGCCCTAGGCCACAGTCAGGTGGGAAGATCTTCAGTTAATGCTTACAGGAAAAAGTCGAATATTTGTCCAACTGGATAAATGTCCATGTAAATATTTTTGAAGTAAATTCATTGGGGAATATTCTCAATATTCAGTGCTGACGTCAGCATTACAAAAATAAAATTTATGGGGTGTTAAATAGGCTGCCTTTCAGTCAGATGTTTACGATTGCATTTGGCTTCATGAAATTTGGAATTTTTATGCTTGTTGCTACAGGAGGAAATGTCAAGGGAATCATTTTATGGTATATATTTTACCTCTTACTCAGAGATTGGCTTCTAAGTAATGTGCACTTACCTTGAACTTGGTGAATTAAGTTCAGATATTTTCAAAACCCTCTTTGTGTTCTAATTGTTCTTGGCTTCAATAGGTTACGGCAGAGCCAAGCAGAGTAGAAAAGTAAGTCATAAATAAAAATCAGAAAAGGTTGGATTCGCCAAATGCTTTCCCTTCATTTAGGTGGGAAATACTCTTGCGTTTTGCCAAAATCTGGAACAAAATTCTGTTGTCCTTTATTACATTTCTTTTTCATCACCCGATTAAATGTTAAACATTGCTTATGTGCATTGGAGAAGAGGGAGAAGTTTACATTATGAAAGCAGAGTTACATACTCCAGTTTCTACACTTTAAAGAGCTATAGGGATACATTATGGAACTTCAACCATACGAAAAGTTGTGCATTCTTCTGGTCCATTATGCTCATGTGGCACAGACTAACATGCGAGGTTGTGCAAAAGAGGGACGGAGGACAATCACATAAAAATGAAATTTTTACTTTATTGAAAATTTGGATCTCACAGGAGTAAAGATCACAGAATGTTGTATTTGAAAACGACAGTTTTTCCAATCCAACCACCTACTCAGTTCATAGATACTCTCACCAAAAACCTTGCAGAGACCTTCATTAAAGAATGAGGAACCCACTGCCTTCTGAGACAACCACTTCCATCTCTGAAGATATTTAAAAGTTTCTCTAAATGAAACAACTTCTGATACTTGAGAATTGCTATTTATTGTGTCTCCACTCCGGGTGGGTCGGTCCTTGCTCCATTTTCCCAACTCTCTTTTCCAGGGGCCGGGCTGCCTGGCTCGCACAGTTCCAGTTCCCCTTTGGAACATTGGTCCAAACTGCCCATATTTGCGTCCAGTTGCTCAGCCCTGAGAATGACATGCTCAGGGTACTCTGAAGAGGTACAGTGTATTGGAGCTAGTATTTACTTTTCTTGATATTCGTAGTTCCATTGAAGAAGTCAGAATTACATTAGCTTTTGAGACAGTAAGTACACTGCTGATTTATATTAAACTTACAGTGAAACAACTTTTTAAAGTAATTTTATATACCACTCACCCATATCAGGCATTTATGGATTTTAAAAAATATATAAATTCAAGACTTTATGTATTTCAACATTATGTTAAAATAATATCTATGGCCAAAAAATGTTTATGAAAGTCAAGTCGAAAATATAAAAAATATTATCTGGATGCAGGATTAGGGGTGAACTTCTTTATCCTTTTTATCATTGATATAATACTTGTGCCGTCACATTAAAAATACGTCACGTTCCTCTTGAGAACTTATTCTGAACTGCTAAGATCCAGATTTTCTTTTCTAACCCATTGACTCTTCTTTCCAAATCATGTCCTTTGGGACATCCATACTGTCATCCAGGTAACCAAAATTACTGTTAGAAAGGACCAAACCGAGGAGAGAACCCATGGCCCACTGAGCTACACTTCCCCACTACTTGGCATTTACTGTAACCCTGGCCTCTTAACCAGGCGCCCTTTTTGGGGGTCAGTAAATATCTATCAAAAGAAAGTAGCAGAATTTCATAACCAAGGACTGACACTGCTCAGGAGCAAATTTTTTCATGTCCATAATGGGATTACTCTGAAAAACATTATTTCTTAAAATACATAAACTGAAAAATGCTGACATAACAGTTCCAGCCTGACTCATTTGGGGCAAAAATGTCAGACCTGTGCCAAGGCTGTGTGGTTTCCAGAGCTGTGCTGATGAAGAAGACAGACTTTCTCCCTTTCCCCACCCCCAGATTCCAGGAACCCCAATATTCTGGCTAAAATCCATGTGTAAGCAGGACAGGTTCCTTCCGGAGGCTCCAGGAGACCATCTTTTCTTGTCTTTTCCAGCTCCTAAAGGGTTCCCTGGCTCAGGGCCCCACTGTTCTGGCCTCTGGTTCCTTCCTCGCATTTCCTTCTCTGGCTCTCACCCTCTACCTTCATCTTAGGAGGACCCTAGTGATTACATTGGGTCCACCTGGGTCATCCTGGGTGATCTCCCTAATTCGAGATAGTGTGAGCCTCTCCTGGGGACTGCAGGTTCCCAAGGATTTAGGGAACAGGCTAACTTCTGTCTGACCCGTAGTCTCCAGGTTGCCTTATTTTATTTATGTCTAGTTCTTCATTCTCATCAAGTCTGCTCTGCCTGCCTGAGCTCCCTTCTCCGTGTGGGTATTGTCAGTAGAGACAACTCCTAAACCAGTTAGAATCCTGTGCTTCTCCCTGAATATTTCCTCCGATGTTGGCTTCCATACTTACATCCTTGACTATCTGCATTGGAATTGTGGCTAGTTAGGAGAGCCATTGTATAAAATTTGCCAGCTCTCCCTCTGCTGGTCACACATTCTGTCTTTGCTCTTTTGTCTACAAACATCCGTAAGTGAGTAACAACTTAACATAAAGCCCGCACCTATTCTTCGCCTCATAGCTCGTCTTCTGCCCAGCTCCCCGTTTGTGAAGATGATAGTGCCTGGCTCTATGGGTAGTTGCAAGGATTACATTAGTGGACAGTTGGAAGCAGGTAGAACCCATATGCCCCATTCACTTAAGTTCTAGCTGCTATTATCATTCCCTCCTCAGCCAAACATCTAGAAAGCACAGTGAGTGTTTGCTACCTCCGTTTTTCATTTCCTGCAGAAGACAGTGTGTGGTAGTGTTTAAATGTGCATTTTTCAGTGTCAGTCAGACCAGTTGGGTGTGTACCTGTTTGGTGTGTGGTCTTGGGAAGAACAGCTCTCCTCCAGTGTCTTTGTTTAATATAGGGATAATATCTCTTAATTGAATGAGTTGATCTGTGTGAAGCACTTAAGTCATGTTTTGGCTCAACGAATGTCTATTATGCTTTCATCATTCACAGTGGATCTGCAAATGCACTGCCCTTCCGAGTGGCTCCTTGTGTCCTATCCAGTGAGTCTTGATCGGATCCTACATTCTTCTGCTCCTCTGTCCACCCTCCTCAGTCCCCCTGCTCAGGCTGTTCCCTACGTTGGCACCTTCTATGTTTGGCTTCTCTGAGCTTGTGTTCTCACGTGAGGTAAGCTCCTCAGACAATCTCATCGACTCACGTGCGTGCCCTCATCTCCGTCCTGCCTGTATGCGGGTGGGACCGTGGACCAGGGAGACAGCCTGGCCTGAAACTTCAGGTGGTCTGCTTCCCATGATGGCTGTGTGTCCTCTCCCTGTGAATGTGTGACCTCTCTCCCACCCACTACCCCTTCCTCTGTTCCCTTTCTCCATAAACTAATATCTTTTTACCAGATTTCCTAAGTCAGAAACAGCAGCTGAGGCCCATGCTTCCTTTATACCAGTCCTGTTACGTGAGCCAAACCACCCACCCAAGTCAAGTCTCCACTCCTTCCAGTTCCCTTCAGGATCTGGCTACAACCCTCCAGACTAAGCTTCCCATTTTTTTCTCCTCTCTGCCTGACTTTGTGTTGCTGAAAACTAAGATCTGATGGCGCAGGTCTTGACTGGGACTCTCGATGGCATTGTAGCTGACCGTTTCTCCCGGATTGTAAAGCAGCTCTGGGGGCTAATGCCAGAACCCTGATCGAAGCTTTGAAGGATTCTCCCTGAGCAGATCACACGTGGGCTTGAATTTTTCTTGCTAAGCCATTCATTCTCTGGGCCACTAAGGAGATGCTGTACTAAGGAGTGATCACGTCACAAGTGCCCCTCACCAGGACCAGACAGCATACTGCGAGCATGGACGCCTGGGCTCTCAAGCAGTATGCGGTTTTCAAGGTGTCACTTCATTGAAAACCTATCATCACCTGATCCCTTGGAATCCTTTGGACTAGATACTCTCAGAGTTCAACTCTTGGCTCTTTATTTTCATACAATCTTTTATATGGGTAGTTCTCTTCTTCCTTTTGGGCATCCTTCTTTGAAGATGCCTGGTCTGTAGAGCCCTAAACAACTGGCCCTTGCCACCACCTCTCGGGAGAAGGGTCAGTCGACTTTGCATGAACACTACCACCAGCAGTCCTCTACAGACTACCTCTTCGACCTCGCTTTGCCCTACTAACATTCATTCTTCTGAATCGTTCAGTGATGAATGATACTCATTTGTCTGGAACAGAAGGGGACCCTGACAGCAGTGGGCTTTGCCTCCTGGAACACAGCTGCATTTAAGAGATCCCCCAACCTTGTGTTTCCTGAGTGTCCCCACCCTCTGCATTCCAGAACCTGGCTGACCCCCCACCGTATGACTCACCGTAGGTGAGACGCACTGTCCAGGCTTTCTCATGACACCTTAGGACATCTGGGTGTGGGTGCAACCTTCTTTGCCCATCACAAGGACACATCCCAGTGTGTCATTCTGGCCTGAAGCTGTTGAGTACAGGCAAAGAGCCTCCGTGTTTCCATTCTTTATCTCATGACCGATGAGCTGAGATGAGAACAGCTATCTCCTGAAACTAGCTAACCACAGAGAAAAACACTTCCAGCTCAGCTGCTGGGCTGGGACGCCTGCTTGCAAACTGCATGTCAGCCCCTCTGCCAGTTGTTTACCCTCCTTGTGAACAGAACATCTAAGCCAGAACTGCCCTGAGGACATACTGAGGTCCCACACGGGGCGCTCCGCCTTTGCCGCAGCCTGAATACAAACACCTTCGTGTCTGGTGCATTTTGTTCATGATGCATTTTCTCCACCTTCTCTTTCCACCAGGCAGCACGGGTACTCTTTGTAGTAAACACACTTCTCGGTCTTCATGCGACTAATTCAGTCCCTAAACAAACACAAGTCTTTGTTCTCGGTCACGTCCTAAAAAACTAGGAAGCACTTGTCATGTTTCTTTCCTCCTTCCTTTTGTCCAATTTCCAGAGTTCCGTGGGAAGAAGAGGTAAAGTAGCCCCTGTACCTCCAAGGACCTGACTTTCTGTGTTGTCTGTGGAACTTCCTACTCTCCCCTGGCTGTGTGACTTCTGTTGCTCATTCACTAATTTGGGCTTTCTCTGCTGATCTTTAGGGCTCTTGCTGGAGAAACACACATGCAAATGCACTGATAATGATGAAATCACTCCCTGCATTGTCATCAGAACTTTGTCATATATGCTACTTAAAAAGTTAGCTAACAAATCTTAATTCTTGTGTTCCACGGATCTGCCGTGGCACGTCCGTTTTGTCTTGAAGGAATGTCACTTCTTCTCAGATGTATGCTTGGCCTTCTTCAGCATGACTTCCTTTGCCAGTGTGCACCCGGAAGCAGGCCCTGGCACAACGATTGCCGTGCAAGGAGTATTTGGGAGGGGTCCAGAGGAACAGCGGAGGGGCTGCGGGCTGAGACGGGGGACAGGGGGTGTTCCGTAGGGTGCTTGTCATCAGGCGCGTGGCCCCTGTGGAAACTGCAGCTTGACCCCCCCTGGGGATTCAGGAAGGGCAAGTGGGACCCCCCCCACGGAATTATCTCACCTGAGGGCGGGCACAGGAAGATGGAGCATTCATACCCAGACTCAACTCTGCTTAAGTCACTGATGGAGAACTGCTTCTGGAGGTCTTAATTCCTGAGCAGATCTGGGCTGGTGACATGGGCTCTCAGGTGAGAGCGAGCCTTGGGGCAAGGAATTGCAGGTACCAGCCGCTGGCCGTGGAGGGGGAAGAAGTAAAGGTGCAGAGGAGCAATGGAGGGTGCTCATTGAATCACTCCCTCTCCCGGGCTTAGATCTGTTTCCAAATGCCATACGCTTTTGTGAGGTCTAGGACTTTTCTATGGATCCCAAAGAAATTTCTGGAAGTTTTGTGGCCTGGTGGTGTGAATCTTATATATGCACATATATTTATTTTTGAAGTCTTGGAATTTTGATGTGCTGAGGAAGTGGCTGTGGGATTTCCAGACCCTGGATGGTGACCATTTGCTTTCTTTGATTGTAAGCTTTGAGCGCATTCTCTTTCCCCCCTGGATAATATGAGCACACGTAGTACTTGTCACACACTGGGACACCTGCCTGTCCTGCCCTCCTGCCCTGTCTCTTCCTGTGCTTCTCTCTGTGTCCTCCTTGCCTCCTTTCCATTTCAGTGTCCTTCTTCTTAATTTATGTTCTTGGGCACACCCTGGGATCACTGAAAGTGAGAATCTGTGGAACACTGAGCCTGGTGTGAGGAACTGCAAGAGAGTAAGAGGTCAGGACCCTGACCAAGGGACATGAAGTACAGGACAACGGCTTCTCTGAAAACTGGTCGGAGCCGGTCGGTAAACAGCCCGGTGGTGCAGTTGTGAGTGTTGGCCACGAGTGAGTCAACGACGCCGTGCAGACTCAGCCCGTCCAGCAGGCTCAGCACGCAGCAAGTTTTGGCTTGAGCGGGTCTCCGTGGTCCCACTCCTCTGAACCTGTCCCATACAGCCTCCTGTCCCTACCACTACTTCCTTACCATTCAGATTTTCCTTCAACCTCCAAACTCTGATTTAAATCTTTATGACTCATTTAGGATTATTTTGGTGGGTGAAGTGGAATTTCTACATAAAACTTAAATCTTTCCTTTCTAAGCCGGGTATATCTGCATGTAATTGAATGAAAGAATGCTGGGTAGGCCCATTATAAATAACCAGAGTGGAACACTTACTGAAATAGAACGAGCTGTGATGTTATCTCCTTCACGCTGTATGTTTGATACCTGCTCTGATTGATATGTTATCATCACATCATCACACATGCAGAGTTTAATGGGAAAATTGGGGGACATGGCAATAAGTGGAACAATATATATGAGCTGAACAGAATACATGAATCATCCCACTACCAAGACTCTTGTGCCTGAATTCTTGCTATCCCAGTTCATGAACAGAATGGATTCCGATAAATTTTGAGATATGATTATTAAGACTTTCAAATACATTTCCCCTCAGATAAACACACACTGAATATCTGAACCCAGGTACGGAGTAGATTTTGGAACAAAGAATGCCTCTCTTGCACCATCCTTTAGAGATGTACCTTGGACTTAAGCAGTCATCTCAGAATATAAAGTTTAACACTGTCAGGGTTTATCAAAGGCCTCAGCACACAGGCAATTTACTATGTCGTACTGAGATGAGCTACTGGAATGGGTGAAAAATGATAAAGAATGAACCTTTTTCACATGGACAAGTCTGTAATACTGGAAGAATTTAGTTCAGTGAATGGAACTTGAGCACCAAAGGCCCCCCTCACGTGTCTGTAATATAAGGCAGCCTCTATGTAGTAAGGCAGCATAGTCACACTCAATCATATGTGTTTCTGAGATTCCAGAATCTTGAAACGTGTTACTCTTCATTTTCATGAACACTCCAGAAACATTTTGCCAAAAAATGTTTCAAGTAGATAATTCAGCGTTTGATCAATCTTGGTTTTGGCCCAAGCTTTTATAGATCATCATAAGTGTGTTCTATGGATTTTGTGTGGTTTTGCTTTCAAATTTATGTTTGGTTTTAGGTGAGTAATGAAGCATTGTATTAATTAGGTGAAAGCAATTGCAGTCAAGGAGCCATCCACTTTAGAAGCATGCATTAGATACCAGGGGCCCTACAGGAGCAGTTTCTGCTCATGCGCCTGACCATGCACCTTTCTGTTTCTGACAATAGCACACTGCATATGCTTTTACACTCTCTGGTGCTTCCATTTCACCACCAACCAAAAGAACTACTGCGTATGTGGGAAGGTTTTACTCAATTAAGAATGCAGCAGGTGGCAGATAATTCCAATCTGATGAGTTCTGGGGGGCTGCGTTTCCTAACATAAATTCGCGTAAGGACTGTTGTGCATGAGGCGATCCAAGTGACAACAAGGTGATATTGTCTGGGACTTTGGAGTCAAATGCGGAGGAGTCTGTAAGTCAAGTCTTCGCTGCTTGAGAAACCTAGGACTGGCTTCAGAAACACCTCCAGATCCTCATCCCGGGAAGGGCAGAGTGATGGAGGGAGAGCGCTCCATCGCACACACGCTCAGCATTAATGCATGATGGAGAACTCACTCGGACCTCTGCCCTCCTCCTGAACCACAGCTCAGAAACCTTTTTGTTCCATTGCACTGAGGTAAATGCCTAGATTTTTTTTTCCAGATGAAATCGCTTCAAGTTTTAAAAATGACATCTCAGAAAATAGCCCCAGAGTGTACAAATGGAGACATACATGGAAACACCATGTTTTTCTTTATATTCGTACCAGACACCTGGGAAGGCATATGAAAAGTTTGGATCATTAGAAAACGGTTTATGCTGCCATTTATAAAAAGCCCAAACAAAACACAACCCTCTGATGTCCTAGTTAATTCAGCATATAAGAGACTGACCGAGGCTTCCCCTATGTGTGAATTGTATGGAAAACAGAAGCCTTTTAAGACGTGTATTTTTAAAGCATATGCTTCCATTTTTGCAGAAAGAAATACACATAAAATATATTGCCCATCACTTTGCCCTGCAGTAGAACCTGGAGACTTTAATTTATGTGGCCTATGATCCAGTGTCACCACCGTGACCCTTGGGTTGTGTTGAAAACCGTAACATACAGGTCGTCCTTCCGGTAGACTGGGCTGCACAAGACTGTTTGGCTTTGCATCCAATAGCCCCCAGATGCCTTGTTTCTTCAGTTATTGGTCTCATTTTATAGTTTTCCTGCTTCCTGCTTCTTTTTCATTTCAGCCACCGCTATGTTTTTGCAGCTGATGGAAGCTGCAAGCCCATGTGACATTCCCACTTCTTTTTTGTCATTGTTTTTCTGACATTCAGCTTTAACTGGGAGTCCTGGCGTTTACGTGGCAACCTGCTTCCTCTCCCAATCCCAGGGGAGATAGCAGGCAGCCTACGACCTTAGAGAATCCCACTGCAGATGCCTGTGCTCAGCACAGAAAAGGCACGGGGCTTCGCACTAGGAGCAGTGGGAGGAGGATACCTCTGAGCCTGATGGGGTCATGAGAACAGGGCTAGACTTTTCCTACGAACCTGGGCTGGAGGCACGTCCGGATGCAAAGGCATCTGTGTCATTTACTGTTGTCTAATATTAGACATAGAGTCATAGCAGCTTGAAAACATGAAAGTCATCTTAACCCACATCAAGTCTGGAGGGCACCATACGGAGAGGACATGATGGCCTCACAACATCACTAAGCACCCGGGCTTCTCGCAGCTGTCTGCTCCCCCATGCCTCAGGCACTAAGATGCGTGCTGTGGCTCTCCCTGTCACATCAACTAGGATGCCGTCCCTCCTAACTCCCAAAAGGTACTACGCAGAAGGAAAACTTTGCTCCTGCTTATTGGCCAGAACCTAACCACGCAGCCACATCCATTTCACAGAAAGCTAGGAAATGAAGCATCTGATGGGTTTCAACTACTGGGCATATAGAGATTCTGTCACTAAAATTTGGGGCAAAATTTAAATAGATCTCAGATTAGAAGTTATGTTTTAGCATCTGAGGCCTTGAAAAGACCTTGTAATGACAAAGGCAGAAGTCATTGTTTGTCCTGGAATTGGCCAGGTTAAAGGTTATTTTATAAAAGTATACTTCGGAAAGAAATAATGGGATTTCTAATATTTAAAAATTCTATTTCATGCAGAAAAAAAAGTGAATTAGAGGTACATAAATGGCCAATTTAATAACAGAGTTTAAAAAAATGAAAATTTGTGTTTAAGGCAAAATAATGGATTGGGGAAAAAGTAAAATCTCTTAAAGAATTATTTGGAAGATTAAGACTAACTTGATGAAACTTGGGCAATTATGAGTATTCACTTAAAGCTTTTCAAGGTTTACATGAAGTTTTGAAAATGATGCTTGTTGAATTTCACTGGCGACAGAGAATGGAATCTGGTCCTTCAGTTTCTGTATTTCCTAAATGAATTAGCTTTCAGGCAGTTAATGAGGAAGATGGGACATAGTAACACTCCCTTCCTCTCCACATCACCTTCATCCTCTGCCTTCGTGCTCCCTGTTCTGTTATATCCTGGAAGAGAAAGGCTTCTCAGTGCTGAATGCTGGTGAAGTCTGGGGTGTTCTTTTTGGAAGTCTGGGGTTTTAGTTTGCATTCTGTACAGAACAGAACAATCCAAACGCTAGCCTAGGATGTTTTATGTCAAACTTTGATGCTTTCCTGTGTTCCTTGAGTACTGAGGTACAGCTACTGCTGATGTGTACACGGGGTGTCCATTTGACACGGAAGCTGCCTACCAAGACTATGACCGTTGCCAGCAAATGCTTAGAGAAGAGCGACAGAACCACTGGAAACCAAACTTGAGTTGACTGAAGTGGACTGATGTCACTAATGTGGTCTGAGAGAACAAAGAACTTTATAATCTCCTGCTTAAATGTATGGGCCCCACATTTACTTAGAAATTTTGTAAATATACTCAATTTTTAAAAAATGCCCTTAGGTTTATGCATTGCGTGTGCATAGTAGAGGAATTTTGTGATGTAATATTTGAATATCTACTTTGAAAATGGCTTTTGACATTATCCCCATAAGCACTCTGGAAGCCCATTGCTAAAGATGAAAGGCTGCATCTCAGACGCATCAAGGGACCGAAGACTAAGAGGATGCACTGTGGAAGCATAAAGAACTTCTGTTCATCAGAGTTTGAGTGCCTTACCTTTTAAGAACAAAGCAAACTGTGGCTCAGATGTTGCCAAGTGGGAACTCTCCGTGAGGAGAAAAGGGAACTTCCCTGCTACTCTTTGGAATTTATCTTTGTAATGCACAGCACACATGTACATGATTTGACTTGTTAAAACCCACTGGAATACTGAGGATCTGGGGGGCTACTAAATTATTTGGAAGGATGATTACTTCCTAGCTAATTGATCTAGAGTTCATTAGGAACTCTGCATTTGTTTTATTTTATTTTACATTTATAGTTGTAATAACTTGGGTTTTAAGTTTCAACCCATAACTTGGGTTTTAAATTTTAGCCCCCCCTTTCTGCAAATAGAACCTGATGATTTAAACATACATCTTTCTTCATTTTTTACATTATCCTTGACATTTTTAATCAAGTTTAACATTATTTGAATAAGGTAAATATGTAGGATGCTATTGAAGTCATTTAAACTATACCGGCTCTGTGGCTTATGATAATTCTGACTGTATCATTTAAAACATTAGGTTGATGGTATTTGGAGGTGGAGATCAGAATGTTTCCCATAGTGTGTGTGTGTGTGTTTGTGTTTGCCTGGATGGCCATGGAGCCATTGACTGAGGCCTGACATGGGCTGCCGCCCCCTTTGTGCCGGTTGCCACCGCTCAGCAGGTACCACCTGGCAGAGACTCCTGTGTGACTGAGCTGGGCTTCCTTCTAAGGTCCCGCATGAACAATACTTCATTAATGGCCCTTATCACGGAGGCATCAGTAGACAGGGAAGACTCCACGGGCTGAGGTGGACAGATTAAAGGTTCCATTTGCAGAGGACTGATGACAGTCATCCTCAAAGAGCTCTCCTTAGAAAGAGACACAGGGATCACATTGCAGGGCCCAGAGCCTGGGAGGGGTGTCTTCATCCCTCCCAGGCACCCCCCGCCCCATGTGACATGTTACACTCCCTGATTCCTGCCTGCTGGGAGGAAACCACGCAACGTAATAAGGGCCCAGAACCCCGAGGCCCTCCTGGTGTTCTAACCTGCCTTGCCAGTGGGCCCTTCGTAAGAATGACTGTCACTACCTCCTCCACGGGATATTCTCGTTAGGACGCTGCATGGAGAGGAAAGGTGTTATGCCACAGCCCGTCTAAGGAGTAGTAACAAGCTCACCCACAAACAACTGGATGGGACCCTGCACATAATATGGGACCTGCCCTCTTTGGATACACAGTGAGCATGGTTCCTTGTCCAAAGAGAAGTTGCAGAACCGTGTCCTACAGTAAAAGAACAAGATACAAATGGACTGAAATGAACAAGCTTGACTATATTGCCAAACATATCCAGAATATTAAAGCTTCCGTATTTGATAATGATACATAATGTTTGATTTTGCAGTTTGTTCACATAATGTGGCAAAACTTCGCCATTTCATAGTCTGGCTGAGGGAGATGCTTAAACTCATGACTCCCACTTTTCACAGAAGCCACTGATTAGCTTCCGAACTCTTAGGTGTTGGAGAACTAACACAATTTGAAAAACAAGCCCTAGAGTCGAAGGATGAAATTGAGCCTAAAGAAAATAGCCAATTTCAAAATAGTTTTCTGTTTTATTTTTCATTTTGATGAGATCTTAAAATTTAGGTGGGGAGGCTATATATGAAACATGTGAGTTGGTACCAGCGCAGGATGGTTGCGTAGCACCAAGTGATGCAGCATTGCAGCTGGAGCAGAAGACGAAGCTGTAGGGAGGGACGAAGGAGCAGGGCTTCGTTTTTTCTCACACAAGAACTCAGGCCGGGGTAGCCCAGACTGCTCTGTGGGTCAATGGCTTGGGGATGTGAACTTGGGATTTTCCTGCTTCAATTGGGGAAGTGTTGCCTGGTGGCTTCTGGAGCTCCGAGCTCAGGGCTAAGGGTTCAGCGGGAGGAGACGGAAAGACTCCAGAGCAGAAGCACACACGTGTGAGCATGCCTTCCTGCCGGGTACCTCCACGTGAGGGGGCCTGGGGTGGTGACTGTTTTCAGTGGGTGCACTGCCAGCCTCAACGCTATGGTTCTGGTAGTAAGGCAGAAGGAGCGGGACGATATGGGGGAGGCAAGCAGTGCCACGGGGGGCCCGGAGGAAGGCACTGGGGGCCCAGGGGAGCACTGTAATCCAAGGAAATGCACCCGTGATGGGCAGAACCTAAAAAGGGTGTTGAAATATTGACATCACTTCTGGAGGCAGAGAGACTTTTAAGGGCAGGCATTATGGGGACAAATATGTTAGAAAAATCACTTTACACCAGAACCCAAAGAACAATGGTAACAAATGAAGCAGCCTGCTTATAAGAAAAATGAAGGATTTGTGTTGTGCTGGGAGGAAGCTGTAACTGGAGTGGAGGGTACTGCAGGGGGAAATCATCCAAGCACTTAGGGACAGGCAGGGGCATGGGGCTCAGTGTCAGAGGAGAGGAAGCACGTGTGTTTGGAGCTTTCTGTCAGGGAGGCCTGCAGCGACAGCACGCAGAGCAAGGAGGAAAGGATGGGTTGTTCAGAGAAATGGACAGAGTAAAAACCAAGGTGTAGTCCACAGAGTCTTGCCTATTGCCTTATATTCATGGGTGTGCATCAAACTTGGGCTGACAGATGGAGAAGGAAATAAACAATCAAGGAGAGCCATGCATTGAAAGTTCTCTAGTCAACCAGCAGAACTGTGGTGCGACCAGAAGAAGGTTGGAAAGAAGAAACACATTTTAGGGAAGAGGCATAGTTCATTTTTATAATCAGTGTGCTCCAGTTGATAAAGAAGAAATCAACCGGCCACAGGTACTGAGAATCTCAAACCAGAACACAGGCCTGGAGTCTGCAGATGATTACTTGGGATTTAATATCATAGACGTTGTAATGGGAGAGAAGAGGGGATTTATTTTGGAAATGGATGAATATGGAGAACTAGAGAGAAGACCAAAACAGAACCTCAAATAATCAGCATTCAGGAATAGCCTGCTTAAAGTGAAAGATGTATTATTCAGCCATAATAAGAAAACAAATCCTACCACTTGCAACAACATGGATGGAGCTAGAGGGTATTATGCTCAGTGAAATAAGCCAGGCAGAGAAATACAAGTACCAAATGATTTCACTCATCTGTGGAGCATAAGAACAAAGCAAAAACTGAAGGAACGAAGCAGCAGCAGACTCACAGAACCCAAGAATGGACTAACAGTTGCCAAAGGGAAAGAGACTGGAGAGGGTGGGTGGGAAGGGAGGGAGAAGGGGAATAAGGGACATTACGATTAGGACACAATGTAGGGGATGGGCATGGGGAAGGCACTATAGCACAGAGAAGACAAGTAGTGACTCTATAGCCTCTCACTACGCTAATGGACAGTGACTGCAATGGGGTGTGTGGTGGGGACTTGATAATGGGGGAAATCTAGTAACCACAGTGTCGCTCATGTAGCTGTATATTAATGATACCAAAATAAATAAATAAAATAATGAAATTAAATTTAAAAAAAGTGAAAGACAGCGAGGGGCACCGTGGTGGGTCAGCAGTGATGTGATAGGACCGGAGCTGGGAGAGAGCGAAGGTGCGGGAGCGGGTGGCAACAGAGCTCTGTGCGGTCACGGGGGCCAGAGAGAGGGCATCCACAGGCCACGGGATCTCAGCAAGGGAGGCAGTCCGCAGCCGCAGGAAATCCATGTCCGCAGATGAGAGACAGAGATCATCCTGCAGGCGTTTGGAGAGAGCAGGTGTGGAAAGAGACACGTGTGGCTCACAACACAAAATGCAGAACAGTCGCAGCCCGCGTGAAGCAGTGAGGTGTCAGTCTTGGGTATTTGCTCTTCCCTTAAAGTGCAGGCGATCAGAGCACGGGTGAGGATGGAGGAAAAGTCCAGACAGGGAAACGAAATAGACTTCTAGAGGAACAGAATTGCTCTGTTTTCTAACAGTGTGGCAGAGGGTGATGTACACATATACTGACCTAACACCAGCCGTATGGAATGCTCTATGCTTATTGCATTATTTTCAAAAAATGAAGACTTTTTTTCTGAAGAGAGGAAATTGTCTTTCTTTTGCAGAAACCTGTTTTTGCTTTACAGGAAAGGCAAAAGTTCCTCCTCCTGGGAACCTTCTAGGTATCCCTGTGTACAGAACTTAGCATTCTTCAGCAGTATACCTACCAGCATGAGCTGCAAAAACAGCATAATTTCAAAACATAAAATGTGTGAATGCATAAAATTAGGCAAAACTCAGCGTGCAAGGCCTCATTTCTTTCCAGTGGCGTGCATGAGTATTGCAGTGCAATTAGTTTTCCCACTGAAAGTTGCAATTCTTGATAGATACTGTCTACAGCTATGGAGTTGGGTCAGGAAAGGGCAGGATTTGAGGGTGTCAGGGAGCATAAGGAGGGTGTATTTCTGTGGTGTGTTCCTCCTTATAGAGATCAAACCAAGTGCTTCATCATTTTGAGAAACTTCATAAGGAAAGAGGGAAGATGTACCCAAAGATTAGCTGAGCTCATGTGTTCAGATATTTTTAGCTCTTAAGTACATATATCATGCTTCAGTAACACTAGTTAAAGGGAAAAGAATGACTGAATCACTTACTTGTTTTGTTTAATTGAAGCCAAGCCACAGCCATGGCTTATTTTTGTTACTGAGGCAACCTTCATGTTGACTTTTCAAGTAGCAGGTTTATTTCACAGAGCTGTACATCATAAACTTTACTGTCAGCTTGCCTCAAGCCTAGGTGGGAACATAAGATGTACACAGGCCTCGACTAAAAATCTTTTACAAACCATGGGAAAGAAGACCTAAGGAGGATCCAAAACTTAGCAGAAAAAGAATCGTGCAGCTGTGTGCTGTAGTTTTTGCTTCCCCACGAAAGGAATACACAACTTTCCTTTATGTTCCGGCGTCCAGTCTTGTCACCTGTAAAAAAAATAAACTTGAGAAGATGGGCCCCAAAGTCAGTCCAAGCACTAAAATGATAGGATGCTGTGGAAAGAAGGCCATCCCTTGATGAATGCTGTCTGCCCTGAGCTGTATGGACAGAAGAGAATGACATTGGTAAGACCAATCAGAATGTAGCTTGGACCTCCACTAGGTGAGTGAGCACCTGTGCACAGCCTAGAGCATCGTTCCTGGCTTCCCCTTATCACCAGTCCACCATGCACTGGGCGCAGAACATTGAGAATCTGAACCGCAGCCTCTTTTCCAACAGGCTTCATAAGCTGTTACGATTGGCTCCACTGGGCCTTTCATTGTTCTGATTTGATCACAATCTTAAAAATTTTAATTGGACATACACAGATCTAAATATTCAAATCACCTGCAATTCATACTTACTGACTGTCTTCTGCACCAAAAGGTTGTGTTATTTGATAGCATACATTTGTGAAAGGCCCTTGTCCGGTAACATGACAAGTTCCCATAAACGCAGAAAAAGAAAAGTTGCATGGTGAGCACCAGGACATGGGGAGAAAACACCCTCTTTTTGGATCGTGAGAGGTGGACTTCACATTTGCTGCTTCCAAGAGAAACAACTGGGTGCCTTTATCTAAGTCACCGTGATGATAGTCGCATCTCAGAAGCAATGTTAGCTGGATGCTCCTTGCATGGAATCTCTCCTTCGTGAGCTCGGAAATTGTCCTGATAGTTAGGACTATTAAATAGGTATCAGAGGAGCACAGTAAAATGGACACAGTTTTCTAATAAGCATATGTGTGCATGTCTGCACACAGCTTACATACAGCAAAAACCTTGTCTGAATTTTATTATCATGACAGGCTCAAAAGAAGCCTCAGTGCACACATGTTGTGAAGGAAAGGAATACGAAGTGTATGGTTTGGAGTTCTGGGTAACTGGGGACTTGCCTTACTTTATTCCTGATGCATTTAAATTATGTGATTCCCAGATTGGGAGGAGCCTCCTGGCACTGCCAAAACATCCATCTGTTCGCACCTGTCCTTGTCAGATCCCACCTCTTCCACTTGCCGTTACACCTCAAAGCCCGGCTCCCACTCCTGGCTTGTGCTGGACGTGGCTTTTCCTGATGTTTTCTCAAGCAGTCACCTTTCTGTGCCGAGACAGGAATGTGCCTTGGCCACTTTCCCAGACTTTTAGGGAGTTCACTGTACTTCTGTATATGCATGTGGTCAACAACTCCAGTCAGAACAAATGCAGCCTACTGTCCTCTGAGTGTGTGCGGTCTACATACATTGCTCTCAACCACCCACTGGAGCAGCTACATAGAAAGTCACCTAATTTGTCCTTTTCCTCAGCCTTGCATTTGGGGAGATGTCTTTTATGAGCATTTGCTGTCAGCTCTCAATTTCATATCAGTTTCTACTATAAAAGCAAGCACCTCTTGGCCAAAGGGCAACTGTCTAAGACATTCTAAGCCTAATTATTATAGTTATTGCTATTATTTTTCTCCCAGTCCCATAGAAATTTATATTCCTCATGAACATGCAGAGGCCATCCCTTAGGGTCAAGTGTCTGGGTCACATTAATGAGAGGTTTTCCGGCAAGCTACCTGTGCACTACTACTGGGGGTCTAAGAAGCTACAAGGGAAACTAACCACATGGCACGCATTAGATCATTTAAGAAACAAATGTACTTTTTTTCTCTCTGTGGTAAAAAACTTACATTCAAAAGCATACAGACATATATATTTCCTGACAAAAACTTTGCCTCCATTCTTCAGTATGTTTGATGTTGAAAGCCCAATTTCCACATATGGCCAATTCAAGTTGATTATTCTAAATAAATCTGAAATGTCATTCTACAATCTATTAACATTTTAGAAGAAGCTTCCTTTTGTTTTCCTGATTAACCTTGACTTTTGACAACATCTGATGTCAACTTTCTATGGAATGAAGTCTTTGCGAAAAATACATATGTGTATGTATGTGTATACATATGTATATATACACACATTCACACATATATATGATATACACACATATGTATCATGGTAGCAGTTTTAATATAGAAGGAATGCATAGTCCTAAACTGTCTCAACTGAGTATATCCTATAAAAATCTGGTCATTGTAACCCCACTCTTGTGGGAAACAGAAGAAACTGGGTGTGAGTCAAGCAGAGACAAGGGTGAGGGACATGAGTCACCTCCTTTCTAGCTGTATGATCCCATTTTAACTTCGGTGAGCTTCATCGGACAACTGGAAAACATTATATACAGAGGCTTTGCGACTTAGCAGTATTAAATAAATACTCATTGGCTTTATTCCTATCTGTGTGTCTGTCAAGCTATCTAGCTGGCTAGCTAGCACTTACCATCTGTGTATGTGTATATGTGTATAAGTATTTATCTATCTGTCTGGTGTTTCTGAAGATGAGATGTGTGGTACACCCTGAGTAACAGGTCCAGTCATATATTACTGTTAGTGGAGACTTGTACATGGATTCGGGAACTATGAGTACCAACGTAGTGCAAAGCTTACAGCAGAGGTTAATAGATATTACTCCCACTTATCAAAGAATCAAACTGAAGATTTCTTAAATACACACATCCAGAAAGCAGTCGGGGTTTTCTCATTGTTTTCCCTGGGTTTTCTTTACTTAAATGTGTCTTCTTTGTTAATGAGCAATTGGAAAAATTAAACCGAGCAGAGGCAAGTATACGTGTTATGTAAAAGATGGAATCACACCTGTTTTTGCAAGAAAATCCATGCCCAGGAGCCAGCCCTAAACATGAATGAAATCACTGTGGTTTCAGAAAATTTTTTTTTCCTCAATAAATATGAGCTTTGTTTATCTGGTGTAAGGGTTATATTTCACATTTGTTGAGCAGTGAACTGTGTTTTTCCTCACGTGCCTGATACCCCTGCTGTTGGTAAAGGTATCC
>JAVSCE010008302.1:0-47624 GCA_032199065.1 Smutsia gigantea | reverse complement strand
ATGTGATTTTATGAATCCAAGGCTCAAGGGATTCCCTTAAACAACAATCCTTAAAACAACTGCTGGATTCCTCTATAGTGGCTTAAACCTCTGCAGACTTTTATTTTATTTTATATTTATCATTTGTTCTTTTGGAAAAGGTAGCTGTGTCTCAAAATAGGAACCTTTACTGCAGACTATGGGAGGGGGGTATGTGTGAACATAAATTCATGAAGTTATAGATATAATTATACCATTTTTTCCTAAAAAGATAGTGAAAGATATCTTTTGCTTCTCTTAGGAAGCTAATGAATGTAAGAGTTTTATTAAAAAGAAACAGATTTTCTATGAAAATAGAGATTTTATATACAACTTGACCTTTGAAGGCAGATACTTTTACCAATGAAATGGTAAAAACCAGGACTTTTTGATTTTGGGTGTCAAATACTCAACTAAAAATAGCACAAGCAAAATAAAAAGGGGTAGCCAAGAGGTGCTGTGGGGGTTTACAGAGCCCAAAAGTGGCTTCAGGGCTGATCTGAGCTTCTCAAAGAGAAGCTGGGCACCAGGATTCATTCTGCTCATCCATATCTCTGGGTCTGAAGGCTGTTGGCACGATTCTCTCTACTGCCTAGGGGCCTTCTCTGCTATGGTCATAGACAGCTCTGGTGTGCCTTTCCTGGTTTGACCTGAGAGGAAAGACAACCTCACTGACAGAACACCTTCTAACACTCTGGAGAAGACTGGCCCACCTCACTGGGGCCGTGTGACTATCCTGCCTCAGTCATTATGGCTCAGAGAAGGCATGGGGCGGGCAAAAGCAGTGTGTGTCTGCCATGTCTGAGTTCTGAAACTCAGAGAGTCTTCACAGGCTAATTCAGCTTTAACACCCCATTTATTTACTTTTCCAGACATCCCAGACCAGGTCAATCTCTTCAGTTTCTGTAAAGTGTCAGTTTTCCATTTTTCATTCTCTGCTTTTGAAACCTTTCCCACAGTCTGTCAGCATTCTTCTGCAGTGTCTGACACTGATGTCTACCAGCACAGACACAGGAAGACTCAGAGCAGTGGAAAAGGTTGACGAAAGAAAAGACCAAGCAAAACGTTTCAAATTTTGTAAATGAGTAGCTTACAGTCTCTTCAGATTCCTTGTATTTTGATTCACTTTAACATCCATAAACAGCATTGGTCAGATCTATACGCATGCACACATACTTGACACTCCCACGAGGCGAAGCAGTAGCAGTCACCAGCTCACTGGGTCTACACAACTTTGAGTGTGAACACCTACCCGGAGTAACTACGAGATGCTGCCTGGCAGAGGAATCCTGGCATCTGGGAACCAGAAGTAAAGGACTCTGGCCTCACATAACTGGCTGGATTACTTTACGTGACTTGCTTCATCTCACTAGGTCCGTTTCATCATCAATAAAATGAGGAAGTAGGACTAGATTACACGTTGGAAAACGATGGCCTCCAGGACAAATCTAGTCCACTGCCTATTTTTATAAATCAAGTTTTATGGAACACAGCCATCCCTAAGTATTTTCTATGGCTGCTTTAGTGCTCCAACAGCTGAATGGGGTCGTTGCAACAGACTCTATATGGTGTGCAATGTTTAAAATATTTACTATCTGGACCTTTGCAGAAAGTTTGCCAGACCCTGATCTAAATAACTCCGCATAAAATCATTTTCCTTTGGAAGGGTTTCAAGGGCAAGTAGGTTTTTATCTGAATTACCCAGATGATGGCCACATCTCTAATTTTCTTTGCCTGCTATTGCTATTCACTCAAGCTACACAGACCTATGTCTGCACAGGCAGAGACGAACAGGAAACTTATCAGTCAGTGGCATTCACAGTAGCCAACCACATTACTCATATTTTCCCTCAAGGAACTACAACCATAATATGAAATATCCAAACACTTGTCTCACACCTCTCCATCTATTTATCTGGTCAGAGAAATAGACAAGAAAGGTTTAAGAACATACAATGTCTATTTAGGTTAGAATGAAGTAAAATCGTGAACATCACTGAATTCCCTATAAATGGTGATAGCTGGTGACACAAACAAGGAAATCCATGTGGGGGCTTTTGAGTTTTCTATTTTGCCTGCCAAAATAACTGACGTGCCATTTGATTTTGTATTGGGTGGTATACCAAAAGAGACAAACATTGCACTAATAAAATACTCTACCAACATTTTTCCGTTTTTTCTCCCTTGTTAGTGCATAAAAACTTGGAAAACACGTTGCAGCCTGTGAAGCCTATACCTCTCAAAAATTTCCTTTGCAACATCATATCGATATTAGGAAAAAACAGAAGGGACCGAGCAGGACACGCCCCCCCCCCACACACGCATGCACACACACACACACACACACACACACACACACACCTCTGACAAAAAAAGGACTCCAAAAGCAATAACCAACTCCAAAATGCCAGGAAACAGGGTTATAAATTTCACACAAACATCTCCCTCTTCAAATTCCCAGTCCGTTTATCAAATTTAAAAAATGAAATGACAACTTAAGATTATTAGTCAAAATATATAAATAAATCACCTTATGTATGTTATTTCCAAGGTCTGTGAATGATTTCACAGTGGTTAGTTGTAATAAGTGAATACACAGGCAACCCAGGCTCAGGAGCGGGGCTGGGCCAGGTGAAGCTGGAAGCTGGCCAGTCCTCAGACAGCGCAATTAGCTCAGAGGGCAGACGCAAAGGCTGTGCACACACAAGCCTAGAAGTCATTTGGTGGGATTTCGCTCACAAGGCAGCACTGACACCTTACCCAGTGCTTGGTCTACGGTCCCCCACAAGCAATTTTGTTGTTTATAGAAAGGACTTTTTTAAGATGACTCCAAAAAACAAGGATTAAGTCAACTCATCATAAATTCCTCCTGCTAGAAAACCAACTCATGGAAAACTTTTTTAAAGTACAGTTTGTCAAATGCTTTGGGTTCTAATGAAATGCCACGATCTGGGAGTCATAAATTATCTGGTGGAACAGGAGGCCTCACAAAGAGTTAGGAATGCTGGAGCTCTGTGTTCAGGATGAATCACTGGAAAATTCTCTACCTTAAAAATCAGTCCTGTTCTTTACCTGTCTAGATTTACACAATAGCCAATGTTAACTGCCCTTAGGCAGCTGCCAAATGCCAAATGTAAACAGAAACACAAGGGAAAAAAGGTCTTTGAGGATATTCCCATCAGGTGGCCCAGAGCCAGGTCTGCCATGCAGGGCCCCTCTGCCCTCGTGGCATCACTCTGTCACTGCTTTAATGGTATTATTGGTGTTGGAACAAAGCCAGCTGTCTTCGTTCTCAAGCCAATTTGCCTGATAGCACGGATTATTGTGTCAGGTAATCTGTCACTTCTCAAAGAGACCAATCTTTAATGTCTTTCCTTCACATCTTGCTCTCTGAGCATTAGAAAAGCATTTTGGTGATACCATCTCAAGCCCAGCCTACTCACTTCAGAATAAACCACCCTCCTTTGGCACCTTCTCAGCTAAATAACAAAAGAATTTTTAAATATAGAGCTCTACAAATCTAGCTTCCTTGGATTATTTATGCAATACACGTAAACATTACAGGCAGATGCACAGCAGCCAAGGAATGTGATCCCACAACATGCCTAAAGATCGTCTGTGACTTGATTATATGAATAGTTCCTGCAGAAGGGTTCAGGAAGCCAGGTCTCTCTAGGCCATTCCTTCAATTCTCTGCTTCATTTTGTGGGCATAAACTGGGAATAGAATCTTTTTTTTTTTTTCATTTTTGAAACAGTTTGGAGTGTGCCCTCTGAAGAAAACTTAGGCTGTTTTCAAAAAGCATGTCCAGTCCTTGGAGGGCTGAATCTTGGTCTCACATTGCTCTAAGGACGTTTCTCAAGAAATGCTACCTGATGTTGTGGTAAGAAACAGCAGTATTTCCTATAAACTATGTATGTATCCGTTTGAAATTGCATTATTATGCACGTAATAGAAACCTGACTCTAGCAACTTAATCAAATGGGATTTATTTCTTAAATGTAACAAGAAGTCCAGAATAGCTGGTCCAGGTAAGTGTAGCCATTCCCCAGCACGAGCTGGGTCCCAGCCTGCTCAGCTCCAACTCATGCCTCTTCCCTCAGTCACAGGATGGCAGGACCTCCAGTCCCCCATCTAGACTGAAATAAAAGGCAGAGGAAGACGCTGACACCAGCTTACACCAGAAAATCAGAAATCTTTACTCTAAATCCCCAGCAAATTTCTATTAATATCTCACTGGGAAGGCTGGGACACTTATGGTTTGGATACAAGATAAGAATTCTCTTAGTAAGGCGGGAGGGGAGAATGGATACTGTAAAGGTTTCTACAAGAGTCTACCACAGTGCATTCTTAAACACTTGGCACAAGATGGGCAAAATGTCAGTAATTAAGCTGGCTAATGGATACACAGGGGTTCATATGGTCTGTTCTTTCCTTTAGTTTTCAATTTGAAATTTTACATAGTAATTAAAAAAAAATATTTGCAACTAGAAAACTGCAAGTCTTGATTTTCTCTTTTAAAAAATGCTTAATACCCCCTCTTCTAACTTAAAAGGGGAGTGTTCTGGGTAAAGAACATATCCAGGTCAGTAGGAAGTGCAAAATGGGCACTCATTAATTCTTAAAACCTGTTTTCAAATGCAGTAAAAAATGATTTCTACTGTGAAAAATAGCACTCTTTCAAGAATATTTAAAAGCACAGGGATGTGTTGCTGTGGTTAGCTATGTTGTTTGATGTAGGAGAAAAATCTCTTTGGCAATTATGTCCCCAGAGAGCCTCTCTACACCTTTCAGCTGGGCCATTGCACTTGATGCTCAAAGCACGTGACAAATGCTGTGCTCTTCTCGCCAACATCCCTTCTCAATAAGCAGCAGGAATTCCTCCTCTTGCTTTTCTACAACAAACTCTTTAGAGGAGTCTGTGGCTTGCGCACAGCTGACTTTTGCAAACAAACCATACTTGGTATCTGTTACTATGCAAAAGAGCATTTCTTATTCTTGGTTTAGTAGTAGATTGCACCATAGATTTTAAGCCACTTATCTACACCCAGATTATTTCTTTTGACCCCAACATCCACACCACAATTTCTCAGTTATGTGACTATCATTGCATGAATTTCTGAGATGAAATCATCTCCATACTGCTTGCCATGAGATTTCTCTTGATTTGCAAAGTTCTTCTATTCATCTCCTTATTCTTCCAGACCGTCAGAGTGTTTCCTCAAATTCAGTTACTACTTCAGAGGCACATTAAACATTTTTGTATCCATTCACTTATTCATTTGCAATGCAAACCAACTAATTATCATTTTCCAGATCACTAATAATAGAAAAATCTCTTTCCAAAAGGTGTCATACCCTGTGCACAAATCATTTCTATTTTCTATTTTCAAATAATAAATATATGGCTAAAAACCAAACCAAATGTTTCTGCAATGATAAACAAGTTGGTAACATTAATTAATTAAATTACTGTCTTGGAACCAAAGGCCCAAGATATTTTTTAATGCATTTTTTCTTTGATATTCTATTTGGAGCATATAAAAATGCTTCAATTTTAAAAGTACCATTACAAGTACAAAATTGCAGTGACAAATGAAAATAGTGTTAGCTTAAAGATAGAATTTTGTCCATCAAGATCGCTTGCAAAGCAGAACAGAGCTATGGGCAGCAGCTACAATCTTTGTATATATCACCAAATTTGTGGGGGAAAATGTAATATGACTTTGTTCTAGGTAACTATTCTTGTTCATGTGTGTATGAGACATACATAAAATACATACGGTTAGGGCCAATTCTGCTCTTTGGAAGATAAAAGCATCAAAAAAGAAAATAACGACAGTTCTTTATATACCACCAGGGCAGTTTAATTTGTACCATACTTTGCCAAGTCAGGAGAAACGGGGGACCCCTGGAGCGCTTTGTGACCCATGATGAAGGTAATATTGGAAAAAGGGAATGAGCAAAATCTCACCAAACTGCATAAAGCCCTAGCTGCCAGGCTGTTTGTGGTATTTTAAATCCATAATAACCTGTTTCAAAAGCAAATTTCCACAACCATAAACCAGAATGGCTCTTCTAGCCACAAAACCTTCCTCTCTTCCAGTCCTGCCATTTGAAATACAAATCCTCCAGGGCCCCTGGCGAGTGATAGCGCTGTTTAAAGAATGTCTCCAGAACTAACAGTCTGTTTTTATGCTTAAAACAAAAAAATCATTAGATGGCCACCAAAGAGGGTTTTGGAGAAAATACCCTTTGTTTTAAGAATGTCATACTTCATTTAAAGCTTTCTGGGGATAAAAAGGAAATCCACAACAGGGCATATGTAACAGATATGAAATGTAGGAATACCCAAGAGAAAGGCCTACACGTCACAGCACTCACGGGAGGAGGGGGTAGTCAGGGGAAGCTAGCTGGACTGACGGCAGTGCTCGGACTCGTTACCATCAAGGCATCCTGGCAGAGAGGAAGTGCTGGGACGTGCCTGTACCCTAACGAGAGCCCCATGTCCGTGTGTTCACAGACACGCACTGCAGTCTGTGCAGAGCAGGGCCCAGGCTGCACCAACAGGGCATCAGCACCCGTGTGATGTGTAGCAATGCTGGGCACATCTTGGGCACAGTGGAATGTGCTGGAAGACTGGCAAGAAACGTTCTGAAGAATTTCTTTCAAAAACTCTGCAGAGGGTGGGTATGAAATACTGAGATGGGAAGAGCCTATGGAAAGATTTCAGGGAGATCATCCCCTGGCAGCACACTCACAGACAACATGGCCAAGTCATTGATCCAACAACCAATAAGCATTCCACAAAACCCAGTAGCTTTAAGGTTCCCAAGACTGGAGGGGTTGGGGTGGGTGGTCCTGCAGCCCATCTCTTGCCTCCTCGAGCAGGACCTCAGGAGAGTTGGTACCATGTTGTCTAACACCATCTATTACTCACTGTGAGACTGTGAATATAGTTGCTTCGGTTTGGCTTGTTTTTGATCTCCTTCACATTTGCCTCCAGACTCTTAGCATGCGGTGTGTAAGAGACAAGACACCGCAAATATAGTTCTACAACGCTATCCCAGGGAGGAGCCCAAATGAGATTTCAGAGCTTGGTCTGAAAATACGTATACAAATCTTGACACTCACCTGACAATGTTCTTGAGGTGCAACAGAACGTCTTAGAAAAGACAGAGAATTTGGAGTGAGAACTGGATTTGAATCCTGAATCTCCTCAAGTCATAACGAGTTGCAGCCACTAAATTCTCTTGTCCAGAATCCACCTTTCTTCTTTGTCATGTCACATTGGCAGGTCTCTTTGATTGTCACTTAAAGTATCATTGTGCTTAGTAACACATTGCTCTCATCCTCTGCAGACTGTAGGTACAAGAGACAGCATTTGCTGGGCCTTTCCTTAAGGATTCTCAGGTGTGAGGAGAGGCTGTAAGTCAGTAACAGAAAATCAGTTCATCAAAAATAAATTTGCTGAAGATCAACTGCCAAAGAATCCATTTATGTTAAAGCCTAACTCACTGCATTTTCCAAGTTTATTGATTTATTTTTAAAAAAAACTTTCTTTCAACTACTAGTTGAATTTACAGAAATATGTGTTGGGCAGAATAGCTTTAACAGCTATTGAAATAAGATTTCCTAAAAGTTACAGTTAACTCTGTTCTTTTTTCTCTTCATAACAACATAAAAAGGAATATTCCATTGGTCAAAAGGAAGGAATCACAAGGCAGCTTCGTCTTTTTATGAATATATTTAATATTAAGAAAATGTATTTCAGTATTTCAAAATATCATTTTATAAGGTAATCTTTTGGTTTATGCTTATTTTTTTCTCATATCTTTTTATATAATTTTCTGTCTTGTTCTGAGTTCAAATCAAAACTCTACTGCTCAGTCTCTGGGCAGCCCTGGCCAAGCCGGTTCATCTCCCTGTGCTTGATTTCCTTCAATTGGAAATGAGAATGATAACGGCCTCTACTTCATAGACCTGTTGGGATGATTAACCTAGTTTATTAAAATAGGTAAAGTACTTAGAACAGCAATTGGTAAATAGTATGGTTCAAATAAGTGTGAATTATTATTACAGCTTTTTAAAAATACTGTATTAAAGCAGTTCTTTCAAAATTTAGGTCACCTTCAATGGATTTTGAACTCTCCTTACTTTGATTCGCTTTACACATTGCTCCCCCAGGAAATGTCCCCCTTGTCTCTCCTACATATAGTGTGATAGCACCTTGAACAGACCTCTATGAAAGCATGTGTTTATACCCATATCACTGCTGGACTTGAGCAGAGACCACCACCTGTCATCACCGTATGCCGTCGCACCATCACGCCTGCGGGCATGGGGCTCAGTGCTTGGTGCTTGGTGAGCTTCCCCTAAGCTTTTGCCAAATGACCAGGTAAATGATACGAATGGACCTAGCCATCATAGGATGTGTCACATGACTCGTGTCTGGGCTCACCCCTTTGTTTTGGCTCTAACTGGCTTCTGTTCCAAAGGGTGGCCTTTTTGTGAACTCCTGCCCTCATTCTGGAACACTCTCGTGAGCAAACAGTTCTCATCTCCACTTAACACCTGCTCCCTTCCTTCCCTCCAAGCCAAAGGATGGTATTACCTTACCAGGCATTCTCCTTCTCAGGGTGCCTTCCTGGGATGAGGTGTCAATTAATGCCAACCTGACCACTCTGGATCATTAAATACCAGATGGTAATTTTTGCAAGAGGAGCAACTGAACCTTACTGGCCTGGCCAAAGTCCAACCCGGATAATTGCCTCCTGCTTCTACAATATCGCTCCTCTTGTTTCAGACACAGAAATGACTTTCACCTCATCCTCTGAAAGTGAGCCCGGCAGGGCTGGGCCAACTCCTCACCCGCCGAGGCCAGTGCAGCGGAGCAGTGTCCCCCTGGGAGAAGCTGCAAAGCTCTCAGGTCAAGGGCGCGGACAATCAAAGCCCATGTGCTCTGACAATATACTTAGAAAAAGAAGAGAGTCATCTTAAGTGAAAACACTTCATCTCCCACTGTTTTTTTCTTTAAACTATCAGAGTGATCAGAAGTCCACTATCCTTAAAAAAGTTTTAATTTGGACATGAATTATCTTTTATTAGAATCACTGAAGTATGGCTTATTCCCAGTCTAGGCAGCCTCTGGAGTGGATCCACTTTTGACCTTAAAGCTACGTAAAGCAGTCGTGGATGGATTTTCTCCAGAGTAAATCCCATTTCTCATTACTGTGGAGGGGAATTCAAGGGGTACAGCAAGAACTTTGGATGCTTGCCTACATAGGAGAAGACCCGATTGGCAGGATGGATGGAACAGATCAGTGTGACCATGAAATGTCTAAAGCAGAGTGCCAAGGTCAAGAGCGCCCAGGGTTGACTGATTGGCACAAAGATAAACACACTAAACATAGGTAAGCAAGGACTGGTTAGGAACACCACCCTCAGTGAGCCTACAGGTACCCACCCTTCTGCACAAGATTATCCACAGCACACTAGATTCATCTGAAGGAGAAACACAGTTCCTGAAGTGGTTTACAGTTATGTACTGGCTTGCCACTCTCGGAAAAACCTGAGGCTTTTCTACATCTCCCTTTGTGTCCTTGGCCAAAAGTATGGTTTGTATGGAATGGACTGAAGCGTATTTTCTCCACCCAGAAAAATGTCATGAGGCCTTAGACCACTATACAGCTTATTGCAGGACCATAAGGGAGCCCTGAGTTGCCCACAAACACATTCCCTTCACCCGTAGCTTTGGCTCAAAGTTGGGCTGGAGAAGCTATGTCTCGAGTCAAGCTAATACTTAGTAATAAAGCTTCCTGGGAAAGCAAGACAGCCAAAGTTTAAGTGGTGGGATTTTATGGCCAGGATTATGGTCCATTAAGAGATGAGGATGAAAACACCAGCTCATTTCATTTTGATTTCTTGTCTAGGCTGAACTACCATTCTATTTCCAATTAAAGTTCCACAGTAAAAATGCTGATATTTCTGTTCCAGAAACAACCTTCCTGGCACTTTCCCAAAAATCCCACCATGGTCTAAAGCCACATGCATTGAGATTCTGCAGTTTTGTTTTCTCCAAGAGAATAAAAGGCCTATAAATAAAATGAGATTTTAACTGAGATTTTTTGCATTTGCAAAAAAAAATATGTGAAATATATTCACTTCAAATGGGCAGTAGAGACAGTATGACATTTGATAATACAAAATGGGGTTCTTCCCATTGATAATCTTCCTGGCTTTGTGCTGCATAAAGGGGGAAAATGACAATTGATTATCATAGTGAAGCTACTATGACTGTGAAATATAATTCAGTGTCTACCTTTAACTTGTCCCATGGCTCAGGTAATGTATATGAACAACCTGACTTCTCCATTCTTCTCACCATAGTAAATTCTAACAGTGATTGCCTGTATGGCAAAGAAAAGTTCCCTACATTCCAAGTATAGTATGGTCATTTTGGAGAGCAAGGTGCACAGGCATATTAAGAACATTCTAGACAAATCCTAATGGATATGCACATTTGCAAGGAGAAAATGAAGAATTTCTATTAAGTAACTAAGGAAGGCATGGGTCTCCCTCTCCCTTCAGGAGGCATCAATGTAGTATGCTATTCTTAGGATTTTTCTAATAATAAGAGTAGGTTTGTGTCATATCCTCAAATCAGTGTCAATCTAACCAAAGACCATCTCATAGCTACATAAGGAATTTCTCAAAGGCTATTTGAAATGAATAAATAATAGAATTAATAAGCTATTTTTAGAAGAAATAGGGAGGAACTATATCAAGAAAGAACTCTATTAAGTTATAAAATAAAGTCATCCTCAGGCAAACTTGAGAAGGCTCAACTTTTCCCAAGAAAGATGAGCAATTACTCTCTGAGAATATTTTTGTCAAGCCATGAGATTTCAAATAAATTGAAAATGAAACAAACCAGAAGTTCCAACATCACCTTGCTTAGGTATGTGTGTCCTGTTATGTCAATGTGTAATCAGAAAAACACATTCAACCAGGGGATAACCCAAGGTCCCATCATTCAGTCCATAGCAGAGGGACAATATTCAAAATATTTCACTATTGGACACAGGCACCAACCAATCAGAACATATGCTTGCCAAATCTGGTCAGATGCCAACTGGACTGGTGCAAACCATTGGAATACCAGCTTTATCCTTTAGACCTGGAAGAAACAACAGAAGCAAGTCTTCCTCTTGGCCTCCTCCTGGAAAAATCTCCACTATGCATGTAAGAAATGACTTCTGTTACATGGTGCATTGCACAAAAATGTAAAAATATGTCTTATCCATTCATGTATGGAAATAAGCATGTTGCTTTAGCAATAGAAATGTTTTAATTCATCAACCTACTAATAGCATTTAGCTGGCAGGAAAGGAATTGTAAGAAACTTTCACTTCATAGATTGTGTCCTTTTACCATGTACACATACTATTTTTTAATCTGAAAAATAAACGAATATTTTCAACCTATTTTACATTTGTAAATATGCCCACTCTTTAGTCCTTAAAATTCCAAAGAAATGAGCTATGCTAAATGCAGTTTTGCTTGGGGTTATCCTATTGGGAGTAATGTACTGCTTGGGGAGTTGGGTCTCTTCTAAACATTACAAAGAAACTTACATTCATGTGGATAGTTTATTCCTTGTTCCTGAGTTGTCTCTCTCTTTTTTTTTAATGACAAGAATGACAGCTTTCTGACAGAGATATTGAAGTATCTAAGAAGACAATTCTAATGCTATTGAAGACTGGCTGTCAGAGGGCTCCATCACTCTTTAGCATGGTTATAGTCTCTGTCTCCTAAAACACAAAGTCACCCCTTCTCTTCCTCAGTTTTTGAATATAGGTAGCCTTCTTGCCCCAAAAGGAGATGCTATATTGGCAAGGAAGACAACACAGATCTTGTTTTCATATGGACATCCTGTTGATATTTGTATTCGGTACCTCATACTGAAAGACAGTGTCCCATCTACTGAACATTTGAATCGCCTCATGGCCATTGGGACATTTCCAAATTCCCCCTGAGGGGTCCTGCTGAGAACCACTGCATTTAACTAAGACTCCTCACAACCTCCAGAACATTCTGTATTAGACTATACCTCTTGATCACTGTTCTATAATCATTTTGTTCCTTATATCTGAAATGTTCATCTGACCTTTCTTCCTTACCTGTTGAATTTCTATTCACCCTTCCTAAGTGTGAAAGGCTGCCTTTATCTCTCCCTGCCATACTTTCCATGCTCCACTTTGATTATTGCAAATAGGAGTCAATGGGTTCATACAGAAATAACTGAAAACCTGTTTACAGTGGCTTTGAACCAAAAAAAAAAATACAAAGTCTGGAAGTGGGTGAATTCAACACCATTTCAGAAGCTCAATTTATTATTGAAAATTCATGCCTTATCCTTCCTTATTGGATTTTCATCTTTTTGCTAATTGTCTCACGGTTGCAAGATGGCTGCTAGAGCTCTTGCATCATGCCCTCACATAACTGTTGCAATTAACAAGGGGATGGTAAGAAGGCTTTCTCCAGAACATGCTCTGTCTTTTTATCTGGGAAGTAAATTTGTCCCTACAGATACCGTCCATGTCTCATTAGCCAGAACTGTTCCACATTAACATCTAGCCTGGAGGTAAACAGTATTATCCCTAATTTATAAGGGAGAGCAGAGACACAAAGAGAATAAATCATTTGCCTGTGTCCACATAGCTCAAGTAGCTCAAGTGAGACTGCAGCCCAGGCCTACCTCACTACATCTGCTCACACAGTGCCCTGCTCTCATTCACCCCAGGGCCACTCTGAGCTAAGAATAACCACAATCTTAAGTGAGACTCCATGAAATCCTCTACCCCTACTATTCCAAGAGATAAGTAAGCTCCCTCACCTCCCTCCAAGCAGTTACAGAATCAGTCCAGCAAAATAAGCCAGGAAATAGTCTTTCTAGTCCCACCATAAAGTTGACTGACTGATACATTGCAAGAGAATATTTCAGGATTTCACATGGGCTAAGAGGACCCAACTTCTTTTAAAAGTAGGAAGATTATAAGTGTTTGGTTAGTATAATGAAATCCAATGAGTATTAAGAAAAGTGTTTATTAAGGTTCCAAAATGGGTTGGCTCCTAAAAAAACACAAAATCAGATCTAGATGTCTACAGAAAATTTAGCCACTTCACTGACTAGTTTATGAAATAAATGTAAAAATAGGCTCACATGTTATTTCAAGTAAAGATAACAGCTGCAGGCCCTTTTTAGACTTAAAGTCACATACCCTATTATTAAAAGCATTAATAGAAGTGTTCCCTGAATGTTTACAAGGTGTTTATTCAGTTCCTGTACTGAAAATCAGGACATCATGGTACTGAAAATATTTCATGCCCAATGGTTATACAAAACCACTATTTCTTCGGTTTATAGCCTCTCTTAATCTCTTCGTGGAAATCTCCAGACCTCAACTACATTCCTTGAAATTTTACAGGGCACAGGAGGAACAGAAATCAGCTCAAAATGAATACGTGTATTCAGAAATGCATTGAGATTTTTCCAACTTTTCAGGTACCTCATACAAATTAATCTTCTTAAGGGCCCTGGTGGTCTCTGAATCACTGCTTCACTTCCCCACCCCATGGTACCCCCATTGTATTCTCTTGATGGGAATAACTGCCAGATCATTAGGGAAGAAAAAGTTTATTGAGTCAAATCTGGGAGGGCTTGCACAAGGTCAGGAGCAGGTACCACCACCTTTACATAATTTTTGCATCTGCACGAATTTGATTTAAGGCTATAAGTGGAATTTATTGGTGAGCATTGCATTATAAAAAGTGGTTTATACCACATTGTCTCATATTTATTATGATTCAGTCAAAAGTGAATTGTACACATGCCATCTGCAATGAGCTGATACAATGCAAAGAAAAAAATGGTTCTTGAAAAGCACATTTGTTCTCCCTTTAATGGTTGACTTAGGTGGAAGAAAAATTGCTTTAATGTTAAAACTGTATCTTTTCCTATAGCATTGATTGCCAAATGGAAAGTATTAGAACAACAAAAAAAATAGCAAAAGGAAACTGAAACTGATGTATTAGTGGTATAGTGGTAATAGAAAAGAATAGAATTATTTGAGCAAAACATGCAAAAAAAGAAACTACTTAAGATCTCCAGGAAGAAAACAAATGTGTGGAAATGCTTATTAAAACATTCTGGAATTTCAAGTTCCTAACAGAAACCAAAAAAAGTTATTCCCTGAGCATACTTTATTTAGATTGTATCTGTATTGGGAGTTGGCCACCTTTCAAAACTGATCCAAGTGGCTTGCCCCACGTACCTGGCATGCTTAGGGAGAGGGGAATGAATTCCAACTACATTCTTAAGCAAGGTGACAGTTGAAAGAAACTTCAGGGCCACTAAAAACTTCTCCAGGTTCCTCTTTAGAAGGCAAATTGGGTGTTGATTTTTTTTCTATACCAATCCTTCCATTTTCCCCAAGAAATTAAAAAATCTGTGGTTGATACATATGAATACCTGATTCTACAACCCAAGAGTCAATACAGTAACATACTCCCCAAGCTGATAGGAACATCCAAATCCCCTCTCAGACCAGGTTCCCAGGTTCTAGCTTATTCCTTCTCCGTTAATACGTTCTCTGTCGTGGTTGTAATCACACTGAGGTGCAATAGAACCCTGAAAACAGAACATTCTCTCCTTAGCTGACTGATGCTGCAATAGACTTGCAGGCCCATAACCTGCAGCATCCTTAGCAGCTGCCTCGGAGTTGGGAGAGTGAACATAGTTTGGCCATTTCTTCACCCAATTTTTAATTTTTTTTAGATTTTTTTTTTTGGTATCGTTAATGTACAATCACTTGAACAACATTATGGTTACTAGAACCCCCTATTATCAAGTCCCCCCCACATACCCTATTACAGTCACTATCAGCGTAATAAGATGCTAAAGAATCATGACTTGTCTTCTCTGTAAACACTGCCTTTCTCGTGTCCCCCCCCCCCGCTGCATTATGTGTGCTGAACATAATGCCCCTTTTCCCCCCTTATCCCTCCCTTCCCACCCATCCTCCCAGTCCCTTTCCCTTTGGTAACTATTAGTCCGTTCTTGGGTTCTGTGAGTCTGCTGCTGTTTTGTTCCTTCAGTTTTTTCTTTGTTCTTATACTCCACAGATGAGTGAAATCATTTGATACTTGTCTTTCCCCACCTGGCTAATTTCACTGAGCATAATACCCTCTAGCTCCATCCATGTTGTTGCAAAAGGTAGGATTTGTTTTCTTCTTATGGCTAAATAATATTCCATTGTGTATATGCACCACATCTTCTTTATCTATTCATCTACTAATGGACACTTAGGTTGCTTCCATTTCTTGGCTATTGTAAATAGTGCTGCGATAAACATAGGGGTGCATCTATCTTTTTCAAACTGGGCTGCTGCATTCTTAGGGTAAATTCCTAGGAGTGGGATTCCTGGGTCAAATGGTATTTCTATTTTGAGTTTTTTGAGGACCCTCCATACTGCTTTCCACAATGGTTGAACTAATTTGCATTCCCACCAGCAGTGTAGGAGGGTTTCCCTTTCTCCACATCCTCGCCAACATTTGTTGTTGTTTGACTTTTGGATGGCAGCCATCCTAACTGGTGTGAGGTGATATCTTATTATGGTTTTAATTTGCATTTCTCTGATGATTAGCAGTGTGGAGCACCTTTTCATCTGCCTGTTGGCCATCTGAATTTCTTCTTTGGAAAAGTGTCTGTTCAGCCCCTCTGCCCATTTTTTAATTGGCTTATTTGCTTTTTGTTTGTTGAGGTGCATGAGCTCTTTATATATTTTGGACGTCAACCCTTTATCTCATATGTCTCTTATGAATATATTCTTCCATACTGTAGGATGTCTCTTTGTTCTACTGATGGTGTCCTTTGCTGTACAGAAGCTTTTTAGTTTGATATAGTCCCACTCATTCATTTTTGCTTTTGTTTCCCTTGCCTGGTGAGATATGTTCATGAAGAAGTTGCTCATGTTTACGTCCAAGAGATTTTTGCCTATTTTTTTTCTAAGAGTTTTATGGTTTCATGACTTACATTCAGGTCTTTGATCCATTTTGAGTTTACTTTTGTGTAATCCAGTTTCATTCTCTTACATGTAGCTGTCCAGTTCTGCCAACACCAGCTGTTGAAGAGGCTGTCATTTCCCCATTGTATGTCCATGGCTCCTTTATCGTATATTAATTGACCATATATGGTTGGGTTTATATCTGGGCTCTCTATTCTGTCCCACTGGTCTATGGGTCTGTTCTTGTGCCAGTACCAAATTGTCTTATTACTGTGGCTTTGTAGTAGAGCTTGAAGTCAGGGAGCATAATTCCCCCTGCTTTATTCTTCCTTCTCAGGATAGCTTTGGCTATTCAAGGTCTTTTGCTTGTTCCATGTGAATTTTAGAACTATTTGCTCTAGTTCATTGAAGAATGCTGTAGGTATTTTGATAGGGCTTGCATTGAATCTGTAGATTGCTTTAGACAGGATGGCCATTTTGACAATATTAATTCTTCCTAGACAAGAGCATGGGATGAATTTCCATTTATTAGTGTCCTCTTTAATATCTCTTAAGAGTGTCTTGTAGTTTTCAGAGTATAGGTCTTTCACTTCCTTGGTTAGATTTATTCCTAGGTATTTTATTCTTTTGGCTGCAATTGTGAATGGAATTGTTTTCCTGATTTCTCTTTCTGCTAGTTCACTGTTAGTGTATAGGAATGCAACAGATTACTGTGTATTAATTTTGTATCCCACAACTGTTGAATACAGATATTAGATCTAATAGTTTTGGAGTGGATTATTTAGGGTTTTAATGTACAATAGCATGTCAGCTGCAAACAGGGACAGTTTGACTTCTTCCTTGCCAATCTGGATGCCTTTTATTTCTTTGTGTTGTCTGATTGCTGTGGCTAGGACCTCCAGAACTATGCTGAATAAAAGTGGGAAGAGTGGGCATACTTAACTTCTCACTGTTAAGTATAATGTTGGCTGTGGGTTTGTCATATATGGCCTTTATTATGTTGAGGTACTTGCCCTCTATACCCATTTTGTTGAGAGTTTTTATCATGAATGGATGTTGAATTTTGTCAAATACTTTTTCAGCATCTATGGAGATGATCATGTGGTTTTTGTCCTTCTTTTTGTTGATGTAGTGGATGTTGTTGATGGATTTTCGAATGTCGTACCATCCTTGCATCCCTAGGATGAATCCCACTTGATCATGATGGATGACCTTTTTGATGTTTTTTGAATTCTGTTTGCTAATACTTTGTTGAGTATTTTTGCATCTACGTTCATCAGGGATATTGGTATGTAATTTTCTTTTCTTGTGGTGTCTTTGCCTGGTTTTGGTATTAGAGTGATGTTGGTCTCATCGAATGAGTTTGGGAGTATTCCCTCCTCTTCTACTTTTTGGAAAACTTTACGGAGGATGGGTATTAGGTCTTCACTAAATGTTTGATAAAATTCAGCAGTGAAACCACTGGGTCCAGGGGTTTTGTTCTTAGGTAGTTTTTTGATTACCATTTCAATTTCATTGCTGGTAATTGGTCTATACAGACTTTCTGTTTCTTCCTAGGTGAACCTTGGAAGGTTGTATTTTTCTAGAAAGTTGGCATTTCTTCTAGGTTATCCAGTTTGTTACCATATAATTTTCCATAGTATTCCCTCATAATTCTTTGTATTTCTGTGGTGTCCGTAGTGATTTTTCCTTTCTCATTTCTGATTCTTTTTATGTGTGTAGAGTCTCTTTTTTTCTTGATAAGACTGGCTAGGGGTTTATCTGTTTTGTTTATTTTCTCAAAAAATCAGCTCCCTCTTTCACTGATTCTTTCAATTGCTTTATTCTTCTCAATTTTATTTATTTCTGCTTTAATCTTTATTATGTCCCTCCTTCTACTGACTTTGGGCCTCATTTGTTCTTCCTTTTCTAGTTTCATTAATTGTGAATTTAGACTGTTCATTTGGGATTGTTCTTCTTTCCTGAGGTAGGCCTGTACTGCAAGATATTTCCCTCTTAGCATGGCCTACACTGCGTCCCACAGCTTCTGCAGTGTTGAATTATTGTTGTCATTTTTCTCCATGTATTGCTTGATCTCTGTTGTTATTTGGTCATTGATCCATTGATTATATAGGAGCATGTTATTAAGCCTCCATGTGTTTGTGGGCTTTTTCATTTTCTTTGTGTAATTTATTTCTAGTTTCATACCTTTGTGATCTGAGAAGCTGGTCGGTACAATTTCAATCTTTCTGATTTTACTGAGGTTCTTTTTGTGGCCTAGTATATGATCTATTCTTGAAAATGTTCCATGTGCACTTGAGAAGAATGTGTATTCTGCTGCTTTTGGATGGAGTGTTCTGTAGATGTCCGTTAGGTCCATCTGTTCTAATATGTTGTTTAGTGCCTCTGTCTCTTTATTTTCTGTCTGGTTGATCTGTCCTTTGGAGTGAGTGGTGTGTTGAAGTATCCTAAAATGAATGCATTGCATTCTATTTCCCTCTTTAATTCTGTTAGTATTTGTTTCACATATGTAGGTGATCCTGTGTTGGTGCATAGATATTTATAATAGTTATATCCTCTTGTTGGGTTGACCCTTTTATCATTATGTAATGTCCTTCTTTGTCTCTTGTGACTTTCTTTGTTTTGAAGTCTATTTTGTCTGATACAAGTACAGCAACTCCTGCTTTTTTCTCCCTATTAGTTACATGAAATATCTTTTTCTATCCTTTTACTTTCAGTCTGTGTATGTCTTTGGGTTTGAATTGGGTCTCTTGTAGGCAGCATATAGATGGGTCTTGTTTTTTTATCCATTCAGTAACTCTATGTCTTTTTATGGGCATTCAGACCATTTACATTTAGGGTGATTATCAATAGATATGTACTTATTGCCATTGCAGGCTTTAGATTCGTGGTTACCAAAGGTACAAGGGTAATTCCCTTACTATCTAACAGTCTAATTTAACTCACTTCATATGCTATTACAAACACAACCTAAAGGTTCTTTTTTTTTCCTCCTTTTTCTTCCTTCTCCATTCTTTGTATGTTATAGATCTTATTCTGTACTCTTTGTCTATCCCTTGGGTGACATCCATTTAGCCTTAGGAATACTTCCATCTATAGGAGTCTCTCCAAAATGCACTGTAGAGGTCATTTGTGGGAGGTAAATTCTCTCGGCTTTTGCTTATCTGAAAATTGTTTAATCCCTCCTTCAAATTTAAATGATAACCTTGCCGGGTAGAGTATTCTTGGTTCAAGGCTCTTCTGCTTCATTGCATTAAATATATCATGTCACTCCCTTCTTGCCTGTAAGGTTTCTGTTGAGAAGTCTCATGATAGCCTGATGGGTTTTCCTTTGTATGTGATCTTTTTTCTCTCTCTAGCTGCTTTGAAAAGTCTGTCTTTATCCTTGATCTTTGCCATTTTAATTATTATATGTCTTGATGTTGTCTTTCTTGGGTCCCTTGTGTTGGGAGATCTGGGCACCTCCATGGCTTGAGAGACTATCTTCTTCCCCAGATTGGGGGAGTTTTCAGCAATTACCTTCTCAATGACACTTTCTCTCCCTTTTTCTCTCTTCTTCTTTTTCTGGTACCCCTATAACACGAATATTGTTCCATTTGGATTGGTCACACAGTTCTCTCAATATTCTTTCATTCTTAGAGATTCTTTTTTCTCTCTGTGCCTCAGCTTCTTTGTATTCCTCTTCTCTAATTTCTATTCCATTTACTGTCTCTTCTACTACATCTAATCTGCTTTTAAACCCCTCCATTGTATGTTTCATTTCAGATATGGAATTTCTTAATGATTGAATCTCTGACTTAAATTCATTCCTGAGTTCTTGAATTTTTTTCTCTACCTCCATAAGCATGTTTATAATTTTTATTTTGAACTCTCTTTCAGGAAGATTGGTGTGTTTAGTTTCATTTGGCCCTTTTTCCGGGGTTTGTGAGATTTTGGTTTGAACCATGTTCTTCTGACGTTTCATATTTCTGTGTGGTACCCACTAGCGTGCAGGAACTCCAGTCTCTGGAGCTTCTCAACCTCTAGAATGAAATTGGCAGTCATAGGGGAGCGGAGCTGGTGCCTGGGGGGAGGAAAGATCTGTTTCCTGATTCCTGTGTGCAGTGCCTGTTTCCAGTGTCAGAGCCAGTGGACTGAGCACACACGTGTACGTTTCTGTGCTTTGTGGTGTCTAGCTGTTGTAGTCGGGTCCTCCCTCTGGCTGGCCTGACGCCAGCACTGTGACTGCCAGCTTGCAAACCGGTGCCAGCACGCTAGAATGAAGGTGCAGCAGGCTGCGTGTCACAGTTGGGGGCCTTGGAGCTGAGTAGGCAGCCAGAGGGATGGAGCACCTGAAGCTCCTCAAAGTTCCCAACCAGCTGGGCAGAGCACGCCCAGACAACCTTGTCCCACTCTCCCTTCTCCTGTGCAGCAAGCTCCGTGCAAAACGTGCTCCTTCAGCAGCCCCCTCGCTGCTAGGATGCCTCTCAGACAGCCCGCCCCTCCTCTGACACTAGGCGGCCGGATACTGATCCCCCCCCTCCACAAACAGCCGGAATGTCAGTCTCCCAAGCACTCTGCCCATCCGAGCTCCCCAATGTCCAGAGCACCACACATTATAGGCTTCCGCTCACAAAGCAAATCTCCAGGGCTAGGCACTCAGCAGTCCCAGGCTTCCACCCCCTCCCCGCTCTGCTTCTCTTCCTCCTGCCAGTGAGCTGGGGTGGGGGAAGGGCCTGGGTTCCGCTGGATCACGGCTTTCATACATTACTCTGTTTCATGAGGTCTGCTCTGTTCATGAGGTCTGTATGCAGTCTGGTTCAGCCTTCTTTCTTGTTGCTGTTTTAGGGTTAATTGTATTAATTAACTATACTTTTTTACTATTTGTGGTTTTGGGAGTTCTCCCTGGCACCTCTCATGCCGCCATCTTGAATCCTAAAACTTACTTTCTCTCTTCACCCAATTTTTTTATAGAAGCCCCTCAGAGGCTCAGAGGTACACTGGATGATTTTACTTAGGTTTAGTTTTGTTTTATCTGCCTGTACCATTTTCCATGAGGTTCAATATCCTACGTGCCATTTTTTAATATGTATACATGAAATAATAATGATGTCTGAGGTTTCCCTTAAAACATTTGAGAATAGGGGAAATCGGGGAGCTATAAATGCAATAAGATTGACCATTGAGTTGGTAATTTTTGAACTTAGGCTATGGGTACAAAGGGGGTTTGTTATACTTTCTACTTTTGTATATATTTAAAATTTCCTATAATAAGCAATACTTAAATATTGTTATGAGGAAGTGGTGTTGTTTGAGGGTTTTGTTTTGGCCTGCTTTGGTTTTGGAGAATTTCTATGTAGCTCTCTTCTGGACAGCCAGGCTACCAGCCTGGCCCACTTGGACTGCTGTAGCAGGGTGGCCCTTTGCAGACAGAGTAAGGGCACAGACACTTCATTTTAGGATGAATACATGCTGCTACTGATCTGTGAGCCATGGCCAATGCTAAGTCCTATAAAACCTATGTCGTGGGATTTCCTTTGAGGCAGAATTCCATCCATTGCTCATGGATGGCTGCCTGCAAAGCCCTCAGCTTCTCTGCCCCACCCCTGTACAGGGGATTCACCGGTGGAGGAGGAGAGAAGGGGAGCAGGAGAAGGAAGGGAAGGGAAATGGCATGAGAGACACCTAGCTTCCAAGAGAATTCTTCTTCTCAGCTTAAAAGCAGAAAGCTAAATACATGCTGGGTGTCTATCTTTTAACTAGTAATTTAGTACATAATAGAACCAGAGGGCCTGGGGACAGCGAATACCAAAGGATGAGATCTTTAAAAATAAAAGTATAATTTCCACCCTCTTCTTCCAGCCTCCCACAATGTGCCATTTTGCACACTCCCAGGGGTGCCTACGATTAAAATAAGATAAAATGGAGACCAGGCTTGAAAATCCCCCAAGCAGACAAGACCATTTAAGCTACATAAGCAAGCTAAAAATGAACATAAGAGAAACTTAAGTTATTTCTTATAAATGCCTCTGATAATCATAAAAAAAATTAAGTCATCTTCCTAAAATGGTATAACTGCTTTTCACCAATCCCCCACGATCTGTAAATCCCCACTGTAATTAGAAGTTAAACTTCCTCATTTTCCCTTGATAAGCTATCCTATAATGTCCTGCCTCTGAGATTCATATCAGTTTTGGATCTGAAGATTCCAAGTTCATTAATAAAAAGAAGATAAAAACCACATGATCATCTCAATAGATGTTGAAAAAGCATTTGACAAAATTCAACATCCATTCATAATAAAAACTCTCAACAAGATGGGTATAGAGGGCAAGTACCTCAACATAATCAAGGCCATATGTGACAAAACCACAGCTAACATCATACTCAATGGTGAAAAGCTGAAAGGTTTTCCTCTAAGGTCAGGAACAAGGCAAGGATGTCCACTCTCACCACTTTCATTCAACATAGTACTGGAGGTTCTAGCCAGTTGTATACAACTGGGAAGTGACTGGTGGTTACCCTGGGGGAGGGGTTGGGGTGGGTAGGATGGGAGGGGGAGGGGGATAAGGGGGCACAAAACTTCTCAAACATAATATAAACTGGTCATGGGGATAGTAGTACAACATGGAGAATACAGTCAATGATTCTGTAACATCTTTCTAAGTTGACAGATAGTAACTGCACTAGTGGGAGTGATGATTTAATAATGTTTGAACCACTGTGTTGTGTACTTGAAACCAATATAAGATTTTATATCAATGATACTTCAATAAAAATAAATAAATAAAAGATTCCTTTTCACAGACTATTCTTATTAAATGCTATTTTACTGATCTGGTTTTGATTTTTACTCTTTCTGGATTTTTGATATTACCTTCCCCTCCCAATACCAGTTTGGACCCTGAATCTAAATGTTGCTCCTTTGGAAGCTGGCAGAAAGCCCTTTGGGAGGGCTTAGGAGCTATGGATTTTGCCAATTATGCCTGGTATTCAGTGTAATCAGGGTGATTCAGGATTTTGGATAAAGGAAATAAGTTCATATGTTATAACTGGTTGTTTAGGTGTGGGCCATCATTCTACTGTCTTCAGCTACATTTCTGGCACATTTCTTATACTTTGCTTATACTCATATTATCATTTATCTTCTAAAGAGCTTTGTCTTGCATTTTCAGGAAAGAAAGAGGTGTGGAAGAGTAAAGTGGCATCCACAATATTGTCTTAGAGTCACAGAAGGGAGCTGAAGAGACCACCACCCCCAGGCCCCATCTCCAGCTCCAGGAAGTCACCATGTGCTGCTTCCTCCCCTGGGCATCAAAGACAAGGACAAACTGTAAATGCAGTCTCAGCTGACTATCAAGGAAGGCACGCACATGGCAGTTTTCCACTCCCCTTCTCCACCACAATCAACCTCAACACCCAGGAAATCCTGGTCAGCTAGCAAGTCATGTGAGGATGTGGGCATCAAAATGTTCTGTTGCCATCTCCTGGGAGAGAAGAAAGATAACTAGCATTTCATAAGTGCCTCATACATGCCAGACATTTCACTTTCTTTATATCCTATAATCTCATAAATGCATAAAATAAGGAAACTGAGCCAAACACTGGACCTCACATCAGGCCTCATATTCCCTGGCTTTCCTGTGACCCCACACCCTACCACTCTTTCTCTTAGTCACTGCATGCCAGCCACACTGTCCCCTTTGCTGCCTCCTCGCATGCCTAACAAGCACCTTCTTTGGGACCTTTGCACATGCTGCCTCCTCAGCCTGGAATACACACCCCTAGAAATCCATCAGCTCACTCTCTTGCTTCATTCAGATCCCTGCTTAAGCATTACCTCCTTGAAAAACTCTTCCCTGACCTCCACATCTGTAATAATACCTCACTCTACATCCCTTACTTGTTTTATTTTTCTTCAAAAGTTTTATCTCTACCCAATATCCTATTATACATAGATATGTGAGTATAGATCACTGTCCCCAAAAGAGAAAACTCTATAAAAATAGAAATATTGTCTAGATTGTCCTGTAGCATATCCTCAATACCTCAACATTGACACTCAATAAGTATCTGTTGAATAAATGTAATAGATTATTCCAAACACAAATCCTCCTGTTATATAAGCCCTCCTAGATTCACCCTTCATGGGAACCATCCTTGTGACTCATTCTCAGGGCCTGCTGCTTAAGAAAGCTAGCCCAACCCACTCTCCCAGGTCTGTCAACATACACACACGCTCTGCTGGAAACACTGGCACCTCAGGGTGAGGCTGAGAGAGATCACCTGATTCTTCTCAGCACTGCTGTCATTCTGCTCTAATTACCTGTCACCATGTGGAAGCCCAAGGGTTCCCTCTGAAGGCACCAGCCCTCTCTGCCCTGGCTCCATGGTGCAGCCTCTCTTCTCTGAATCCACTGTGTGGCACGTTGGATTAGCAAACATCCAGGGAAAGTGCCGGGACATTTCAAACATGGTGGAGGCAGATGCAGCCATGTCAGTGTGGAATGTTGCAAAGAAGGCCAGGAAAATGAAAAACTTCACAGTTGCAGTAACCCAGAAAATTCCAGGAATCAGGTCAAGCCAAAGGAGGATTTTCAGTGAACATTAAATCAAATCCTCAATTAAACGCCATGAGGTCCTTGGAGGGCAAGAGTGCACGCATTGTCTTCAGTCTGAGGATGTGCCCACATATTGCTGACGTTTTCATTTTAAAGCATGAAAGGAGATGTTAAAAAAAAATTTCGTTGACTCCAAAGAGTCTCAGATTACAGCTTTGTTGTTTGTCTTTGTGATTATTGGTGAGCCTAAGGAACCTTAAAGGAAGAAGTTTAAAGAACTAGAGGTGACAGAATTCAGCTGAGAGTACCTTCCTCCTGCAAGTACCTAAGGGGTTTTGCCTGAAATCATCAGAGGCAGATGGTCTTCTTCCTGCCAAGTGGCTCTGTGCACTGTGGGCTGTTCTAGGCCAGCAGGGTAGCCCAGGGCACTTTCCGTGGGCCCTGACAACTGGATAGTACATTCACTGCTTCTGCAGTTGTCTGTGCTTCCCACTGGTGGCTCTCTGCCAAAGGAACAAGGGTCCTGTAGCCCCCATCTGCATTAGAACTAGTTCTTGCCTGTATGCTTCCTGCCAACAGTAAGAATACTGTAAAAAACAGAGAGACTTTCCAGTGTGAACTGTGAGATTATGGATGGGACCAGGAAACATTCTTCCCAGTACGAGTGTCTGAGACTTCCACCATGCCATCTTTCTGGATGCTGAAAATCAGTTCATTTAGGAAGACTTGAACGGTAACAATTGGCAGCCTATGTTGTAAATAAAGATGAAATGCCTACGTGAATGGATAAACAAAACATGGTGTACTTCATACAGTGGAATATTACTCAGTCATAAAAAGGAATATAGTACTTCTACGTACTGCCACATGGATGAACCTTGAAAACAGTACACTAAGGGAAAGAAGCCAGTGGAAAGAAGACAGAAGGTCACATATTCTATAACTGTATTTGTGTGAAATGTCCATAATATGCAAAACCATATAGACAGAAAGTGGATCAGTGGTTGCCCAGGGCTGGGGTGGGGGATGGAGGAATAGGACAGGGTTCTCTTCTTGAGGTGATGAAAATGTTCTAAAATTGACTGTGGGGATGGCCACACAGCTCTGTGAATCCCTAAAACCATTACATTTTACACTTTAAATGGGTGAATTGTATGGCATATAAACTATATCTCAGCAAAGTTATTTTTTAAATCAAAATAAAAAAGATGAAATGCCTAGTCCACACATGCCATAATCAGTCCAACTTAAAATATATCTTCGAGTATTGTTTTCAGATTGTGGGTTGGTCATGAAATCAACTTTGTGCATTGTATTGAACATTTGAAAATAATAAAATATAAACAAATACAATGTAACATAAAATGTAAGAGTACATTGCACAGAGTAAAGGTAAGTATCACCTCATAAAGCTTTAATTTTCACTTGATGTGTGTGCCTTGGTCACAATGTGCTAATTCAAAACTTGTGACTTGTATTTTACGAAGAGTCCTCAAGTAACCTACTTTCTTAATATGTCTGCAGCTGAGATGACTCTGTTGCACAACTCTAGACAGTTCAGGGTTTGCCACTTCCCTCATCAATGTCCAGAGTCATCCAATTTTCCTTGCATTGTCTCCCAAACTATCACACTTGATGTGTGGGTCTGTGAAACAACAATCCAGCTTTGCCATCAGTATTAATGACAGATGGAAATGTTTTAATCCTCCCAAACAATCATTCTGTCAGTCTCTCTTCCAGCAAGCTGTGGTGTCTGTCCTCCTCTGTATGAAATTCATGGCTGCTGATTGTATGGGGTTCCCTGCCCCAGAAATGAGCCAGCCATACTCTCAAAACTGAGTGGCTCCTGTAAAGTCCCTTGCTTCTACTCCTCCTTTCATTTACCGATTCGGTAACTACCTTTTGGCTGCTTGCTATGATACAACGGTGAGCAGCAGTGTAGGCAAAGCCATTGCCCTCCCAAGTCCCACAGCCTCATCCGATGCCAGAATCTAGTACTCAGGGAAAAGATAAGGTCTCAAGTTCTTCCTAGAACTGACAATCAGTTGCTGCATGAACCTCAGCAAATTATTCCACTCTGCCACCTGAGGTTTGTTTGCTCAGAATCTGGGTTTTCCCATTGTGGGTAAAATTGTAACATTTCCAGAATATCTCCCTGGCTTTGGTGCATTTGCATATCCTCAGGGGTGGAGAGAAGTTCATCTCCATGTCAATGGGTAATTACCTGGGCAACCGAGGGTGTGTCTGAACCTGAGAGGTTAAGGGGAGGGGCTTGCTTGCAGAGAAAGAGATGGCACTGGACTGCAGTTTGTAAGCAATAAACGTGTCTTAAACTTTATTTCTCCCTTTGACTGATTTCGGTTTTTAGAAGTATTTTGTCCCGGGATTTCCTCCCCAGGCTTACACCCATCCACTGAGAAGCAGGATTTTAGAGCTAGAAAGGCCCTTCCAGATGAGCTCCCCCATTTTACTTATGAGGAGAAAGGGCCCAAGACGTGACATCCTTTGCCCACTGACACATGGCCAGCCAGAAGCACACTTTCCAGCACCCTACCTCACCCCTATCACCACCCTGTAATGAAGTTGAATGTGGCCTATCTTTGTGAAGAATTGAGAAAACTTCAAAGGAAGTGCCTTACCTCCATAAGTTTCAGAGGGCTGGCCAGTGCAAAGAGTTCAAGCCGCAGCTAATGTGAAAAGAACCAAAGCCATATTTGGAGCTTACAGAAGGGTTTTCAACAATACAAAGGCTGGGGCCTGAGAACATCGGGAGCCCCAGTTACCAGGAATATTTCCTTCAGGCCTCATGTGTACCTCCTAATAAATCTCCTTTTCTTTTTTTGAAGTTTAAGCCACCTTTTTTGAGTGTACTTCTGATAGCCAGGACCTCCTTCAGAAACAACGGCCATGCTGCCAGGGCGGGGGCTCTCCACATTTGTTTGTTTGATCATGGCACTTATTTTGCTTGACTGGTCGTATGGATGGATGTGTAGTTTCCTCTCCCTCTATACTCTTAAAAATCCAGCCGGCATGTTCAGAGCTCTTGGTTCAACTTCCCCAAATCACGGCAGTTTCCCTAAAAGTCTGTCCCATTAAACAGGAAATCCACAGAACACACACCAAGCTACTTTTTCTCTCCCCTAATAAATCAGGTAAATTGCCTCCTTTGTTTTAAGACCATTTCAGGTTCACTTCTAACATTCTTAGTTAAGGTATTATTTATGTTGTGATTTAATCAAGATTTAATCTGCTTTTCAGCACACAATCGTATCACAATATCCTTGAGTTTTTCACCCATATTATTAAAGTTGAAGAGAAAAGTAGTTTTCTTCAGACACGATGCTGATCATTTCCAGATTGCGTTTGTCTCTCTGGCATTTAACCTACCTGAGTTTATAAGGTCCTTTAAAATAAATAACAGTTTGGGCTGTAAAAGATTGGACTCTCTTACTATATGCATAGAGAGACCTATGTTTATCCCCACTTTCTAGAAACATAGGAGTCTTCTACAAGTATGTTTATACACAGCTGAAACCATGTGAATCTCCTGGTAAATGTTTGCCTTCATGCTCCCAGGGTATGTTGTACACCAGATGGTTTAGTCAAAACAAAATCATACACACACACACACAGACACACACACACACACACACGTGAGCACAATGCCTCCCCTTTTTTTTGAAATATTTTTTCATGCATGAGAAACTGTATAAAAATACTTAGAATAATGACCAGTATATTCTGTAATTACCTCTGTTTTCCCTCACTAGAGATTAACTGATAAAACTTTACTACGAATTAAACAAACTCAGGATCTCCTTGCAGCCAATCAAAAGCTACCACTTATACCAAAGGAAATCTTAACTTCCATCTCTCAGAGGTTGGATTACAATCCCTGTGGAAACATAACAGGGTCTCTCTTCTCCTATGTTCTGCTAGTCCTCGGAGATGCCCAAATTCTTGTCTGGACTCTGGTACCCGCAGCACCTCATCTGGAATTAGAATGGAAGCTAACAGGAATAACAGATAGACTATATTTTAAACCATTGACATCTCTTCTGCTGTTTTTTAAAATTATCTGATTGTTCCAGTTATAGTTATTTAGAGAATTTGGATAGTCAAGGATTTTACCAACAGGTGTGCAAGAAAGCACCTTTGACTGTGCAGAGAACTTCCAAAGAAAACCATGTCTAGAATAGATGTGGGGACTCTCACCATCCTATCTTTTTAGCCATGACTGCTCTGGGGATAATTAGAGGTTGTCGCTAAAGAATCCAAATGAGACAGTATATATAAAACCGTCTAGTTCTGTGCCTACAGCATAGTAAATTCTCAATGGAGATGAATTCTGCTGGAATCCTAGACTTGAGACTGTAAACTGACAATGCGTGTGAAAGACCAGGAGGAAGAAAACAAAAAGACTCAAGGTCATGCCATTCTGGCCCTGACCTTGGCAGTTTGTTTGTCTTCCTCTCCACAGTGCTTGGGCTGCTTAGACCCCAGCCGCCTTTCCCCTTGACAACATTTTTACCTGTAAGAAGCTGGAGAGAGGATTTCACTTCAAGAGGGGCATTTAGAAAGATCATTTGATGCAAGCCCCTACTCCTAAAGGTCTGCTTATTTTCAGACATGTCTGCCTGGAGCCATGGGTGTGTTTTTGTGTGGTCCAGTTCCCGTTTTATGGATTGTTCCTGTACTCTGGAATCCCTGGAATACTTCAGTTATGAAAATTACCATGTGCTGGGTCCTTTCGGGGTTGACAAGACTGCTTTCTTTTCTCTCTAAGCGGGGTTTTGTTTGTTTACATAGGAAATGTACTCTTTCTGAACATTCAGACTGTTTCAACATCCACTTAGATAGCCCATTAAAAAATTGGAGGTTAGAAAAATTAAGAAGGGACACAAGAGAAGGACAAAGAAAATACATCTTTAACCAAGAATTTGGCTCAGGACAGAATTAGAAAATCAGAGGGTGTTTTTCTTCTCATCGGGGAGACAATGCTCTGCTTGTTCTTGGCAGGCACCTGGACTACCCCACGTTGGATCACTGGTCCCATTGTGCAAAGGGATTTTCCTGTTTAAACACTGTGCTTTCTTAAATGTTATCTTTTCAAAGGAAAATTAGATAAACCTGTGTCCCCAGACTATATCCTATTTGTTTGAACAGGAAATACTAATATTTTTCTACATGTTTCGTATGGGTGTCAGTGGTAACTCAGGTTTGTGGGTAAGACAGGCTCCTTCAAGCTCTGGGAATCTCACTGGCTGTCTTCCAGGAGCCAGAGGTTCATGGTGATTTTGAATAATGATCTCCATAGCTATGTGAATTACATATATTATTTAGTAAGAAGGAAAGAAAGTTAGACTTACTTTTTCTATATGAAATTAATATATCTTTAAATGTGTCATTTAGGGAGGGTTTTTCTTAATTTCTCTTCCTTACCTCCACTCCCATGTTACTTTTGCCTTTCACCCAGCCTACCACAAAACTGAAATTCCAAACTTTCCTCAACCTTTACTTTCCAGACCCATTGTTTAATTAATCATTACCTCATGCATCTCTGCCTGGTTCATTCATTTCTACATTCTCATTAGTCTATGGCAATGCCTGTCACATCACAGCCCTCCCCTTCCCAAGAGTACCAAGTTGTATTGAATCTGACAGGGAAGGAGCAGGAATAGCAGCAGAAACACCTTTCTAAATCAACAGATTCTCCATGCACCTGAGCTGTCTACTAGGACTCAACAAGCATGTCCTCTGTAGCCAACATTTGGCCCATCCAAAATTTTTAAGAGTGACACTTGTCATTAGCACCCCAAACTCCATTTCTCAATACCTTCTCTTCAAACACACACGTGAAGGAACCCAATGCCATCTTGCTTCCCCCATGTACACCTACCTCTAGAAAATCTAGCACCAGGCACTTATATGTTAATGCAAACTTCAGTTGGTGTGTTCCTTCCCGCAGGGGAACTTATATTCTGAGTCCCACATCTAACTAAAGAATGAAGAACTCTCCCCTCTTAATCATGTTTCAGCCACCAGTACTCAGCTGGCAGAGGTAATACTATACACAATAAGACACATTCATTGTCACCAAAACACACATCAGTGATTTGCTGCTTTACCTTCCCTGAAGCAAGGCCTTTCCTAAGACCCTTGTATGGCTCTTTAAACCCAAAGCTTCAAACCAGAGAACCTTTCAGGCTAAATGATAATACTCCTCTCCTGCCACTATTTCCTCAAAACCCATATCCTTAGCTGTACACCTGGCAAAGCAGATGAGCAGCATGGATGCCCTCTATCAGCCAGGGTGCAGGGGAGCAATGAGCAGAGGCAGGCTACCTGTGCCATCAGGGGACCCAAGCTTCAGGCCCTTTACTGCAGGGGCCCTTCCAAGACCTGGAGAAAGGACCTAGCAGTTTTATATTCATGATTTTATATTCTTTTTTAAAAGGGCCCCCAAATTATATAAGCTTCAGGCCCCACAAAACCAAGATTCACCCTGTCATGGACTGAATTGCATTGCCCCAAAATTCATATGTTGACTGTCTTTGGACATGGGGCCTATAAAGAGGTAATTAAGGTTAAATGATGTCCTAATTCAATATGACTGGTGTTCTTATTTTTAAAAAAGAAAGAAAGGAGGAGACACCAGGGATGCACACCCAGAGAAAAGGTCCTGTGAGGACACAGCAAGAAAGCAGCCATCTGCAAGTCAAGGAGAGAGGTCTCAGGAGAAACCAAACCTGCCGGCAGGCACAGTGATCTTAGACTTTCAGCAGCTATACTGTGAGATAATAAATCTTTTGTTGTTTAAGCCACCCACCCTGTGGTATTCAGGTATGGTGGCCCTAGAAGACTAATAAATACCCCTAGAAATTAGGAAACATTTTTTAATTTTTCACTAATAAATTTTGTTAATAATAACACTCTGTGCTAAGTGGAGTGTAGTCAGACAGGTCATCTTGTACATAATCAAGCATACATTTGCTGACAGCACATGATTCAGCACAATTTTTTGGAAAGCAAGTTGGAAATAAGTCTTAAGAGACATAAAAGTGCTCATTCTCATTGCCCCAGTAATTCTTCTTCTGGGAATCTATCCTAACCAAATATTTTTTTAAAATATATACAAAAAGAATCTCATTAAAGTATTACTTACAATACTTGCCATGACTAGAAGCTCTCCCCCTACTCATGAGTCACAAGTTGTGTGGCCCTTGGATTTCTGGGAGAACCTGCCAGAGATTTTGCAGATTCCCAAATTTGACCACACAAATTTATATGAAATTGTGTTAGTTTACTTGCAAACAATAATGTTTCTCATTGCAGTATTCATGTGATATTGTTTCTCCTCCATCAGAAGGTAAAATCTATATATTCATCCTGTGATCTGTGCTTGGCCATATGGCTTGCTTTGGCCTATACAACATTATCAAATATGATGCAAGCACATTGAAAAATAATTGTGAAATGCTTGCATGTGAATTTTGCTTTCTTTTTCTGCACTTCAAACCATGAGACTACAATGAGCTCAATCTAGCCTGCTAGAGAGGTCGTGTGCTGAGAAACCAAGGCCCTCTGGCCAGTAGCCTGCCAACCCAGATACTTAATTGCGTCCATCATAGGCCAGCACCAACCAAGTCATCCCAGGCCAGATTTCTCCCCACCATCTCAGCCAACCATAGAATCATGAGCTAAATAATAAGTGTTTGTTGTTTTAAGCTTCAAAGTTTTTAATGGTTTGTTATGCAGCAAAAACTAATACAATAATTTCCCCCCACGAAAAAAAATGCATGTGGGACAAATAGAGAATAGACAAACTATGTTAATATTTGAATATTGGGCAATCAGTTCATGGACTGGCTGGCTAGCTCCCAGTCTCCAATCTTATCATTCAAATTCTCCCACATGCTTCAGTAAAATTACTAATTATCACACACATTGGACCTCTGGAATTGCTTGAGGAGAGCTGAATGTTCTGCATTACATGCTTTCCTTCAAATAAGCCACTTAAAATTATGACAGTGTAGAAACATGAGAAATGTTTTAATGTAATATTAAATGAAAAGAATAAGATACAAATTTTTCCTTAAATTATGATGGCAAATCTTTAAAGACAAATAAGTAAACAGGCTTAAGGAAAAGATTACAAAGAATTATACCAAAATACACTAGAAGCTGCATTAGGGTGTTGGATTACGAGTAAATGTTTTCTTTTCTATATTTTCTGTAAGATAATTGTGTTATTCATAATTTAAAAAAATAATATGTAATCATTTTTAAAAATTGAAACCTGGTTAGGAGTAGAAACCCTCTGTTTGCTTTATAATGTTTAACCTTGCTAGCATACAAACTCTTTCTACTAGTTTACAACCATAACATACCAGAAAATGAAAATGGCTATAGTTTTCTGATTTATTTGGATCTTACAAACATTGCAGTGGAGTTTTGCACAAACCTGAAAAATGGCTTCAGACCCACCTATCTAGTGCAGGAGTAGACCACAGTTATTTTCCAGAGAAAATCCTAAAGTTTCTGCTAACTAGTATACACAGCATTTATACCCACAGCCAGGAAAGCACAGTGGAAGAAGAATATAATAAAATCAGACTATTTAAGTACTTTTCTGTGCTCATACCTGCCCCTGCACTGTCTTCTACAGAGCAATTCTTTTGACTTTTGGTCTCTGCAAGTTCCTATTTTGGAGCCAGTCTTCCCTCATCTCACATCCAATCATTGCACAATGTGTCCAAATGAGTGAAAACGTGGATTTCATCTCCAGGAAATTTTCTTGTAGAACTTTAACAGAAAAGAGTCTGGTCATTTTGTACCCCAGCCTCCCCCAAACTATCACCATGGATTTCCCACATCACTCAGTCAGCTTAACATAAATTCTTTTCTAGAACCGTGTCAGTCTCCATTAATAAACATGGTTCCAACATACAAATTCAATCACATTATGAAATCTGTCAAATGGCAAAACCATAACACAGAAAGTTTATGTAATTAGAATATTAAACAACTGTCACTCAGCTATAATACTTTCAACCCCATAACAGCAAACCGACCCCTTAATAAGGGAAGGAGCAGGATTTGGTCAACTTTATGGCTTTGTGCATCAGCCACCCATGGGGCGGTTCTAAGAGCTGAACTCCATTACAGGAAAAGGCCTGCCCCGAGGGGAAAAAAAGGGAGGGAAACTAAGCTTATAAAATTTCAAACCAGAACTTTAACCATTTACCTGCTGCTGATTGCTCTTCTTGCTTTGCCACTCTCCCTCCAGAGGGTCAGGACTTCAAGACAGCAGAGCTGGACTGGAGCTGAGCAGGGCTACCTTTCCCTCCAATGTTCATAGCAGCATCGTCCCTAGTAGCCAACAGGCAGAAGCAACCCAAGCGCCTGTCAACAGATGAAAAAAAGTGGCACATACATACAATGGCATGGTATTCGGCCACAAAATCGAATGAAATTCTGATGAATGGGACAACGTGGATGAACCCTGAAAACATTGTGCTAAGAGAAACAAGCAGGCACAATGGGACAAATATTGGATGAGTCCAGTTCTATGAGGTACTTACAGTAGGTAAATTCATAGAGACAGGCAGTGGAATACAGGTTACCCATGGCTGAGGGTAGGGGAGAAAAGGGTTTTTTATTTAGCAGGTAGAGTTTCAGTTGGGGATGATGAAAAAGTTCTGGAAGTGGATAGCAGTGATGGTTGCACAACAGTATGAATGTACTTAATGCCACTGAAATCTACACTTGAAAACTGTTAAAATGATAAATTTTATGGTATATATATTTTATTACAATAAAAACATTAGAGTAAAAGGCTTGGAAGATCATGTATTTGGGACAAAAAGAAAATAAATGCAACTTAAAAATATTGTACAGCACACTGCCGTCCTTCTACACCTTGCTCATCTTGTCTGTCTTCATTAGCAAATTCTTCATTATCAGAATTTCTTCAACACCTCATGTAGGATATCTTATTTTGCAGGTGAGAAGATTAAAGATTAATAAATTGCCCAAGTTAACCCCCAAGTTGGACACTCAAACAAGGACACCCTCATTTGCATCTTTTTAGCCCAATGACCTGTGTCTCATAACTTCATTTTATGAGGCACTTACCTTATGCTATAAAGAAAGAATATGTTTTCCTAATTTAAACTTTATTTCTCTGCTTTCCATATAGCCAAAGCCCACAGAATGAAGATACATGCACACATCACATGCTCAGTGAACAATTTTTCATCATTAAAGCCAAATTATTATTCACACATCTAATACCAAGCTAGGTGCTATAGGGAGTGAACCAATCCAGTTCTGACTGATACTGGTTTTTGATACAGACAATACACATACAGAAAGAGACATAAAACAACCAGATGGAGATTTACTATCTGAGAAAATACAAATAATAACTCCCTGACAACAGATTATTTGAGAGTGAAGAAAAAAAGAAGATGGTTGGTAGGGAGTAGGGGTTCCTAATTATATTACTGATGATTCATAAGGATCAAAAGCATGAGAATTTAAAGATTATTTTCCAAATACATTTTTTACACACTTGAGGGCTAAAGAAGCATTAGCTAATAGGGGCATTGGACTGGCTGACATGGGAAGGTTTTAATGTGGTTCTCATTAAAATGTGAGTTTCAGAACTCTATATATTCCACTTACTGAGACTTTCAGTGTCTTTTCTTAGGTCAGTTCTAACACCTCAAGATGGATCAGAGCAGCATGTCCCAGTGTTCTCTGGGGAATTTGAGATGTACCTCAAGGAAAGGGTTTCTGTGGTCAATTAATTTGAGAAAATCTCCCACTTTAAGATTTACTATGCACCTGAACATTTTAACATCCCCCTTCCTAGTAAGAGTATAAACCACTGCTTGCTCACCTTTGCTATGCTTGCATGTGGAAGGGGTGGACTTCCTGACCCCATAGGGAAGCTTGGTCATGTGACTTGCTTTGCATATGTAAATATTATGCACACCATACCTAAGCAGAAGCTTTAAATGTACTTGAATAATTTGGGTCCACTTCTTTGTTCCTGCCTTCTGCCATGAGAAGAGTGTGTTCCAAAAAGGGACTGCTCCTTGAACCTAGGTACTAGAATGAAAAGAAATATGGAACTCAGCAGAGCCAAGTCAAGCCAGAGCCGAACTACAGATCTGGAAGCAAGAAGTCACGTTAGGAGAAGATTCAGGTCTTAAGACCAAAGAGAAAGTCCCAGAAGAGCAGGTCCAACAATAACTGCCAAAATATTAAATGGTGGTCAGGGACTTGGTAGTTTAGGAAACCTGCTACTGGGAAGGAACTTGAAAGTGAGCAGAATGGAGGTGGTCGCCTTGAAGAATCATTGTTTATGGGGAATCAAAAAAACATATAAGGAGCAGTGTCCTTTGGATACCCAGCAATAAAGGACAAGAAGTTAAATAAAGTAAGAAGGCAAGGAAGTAAAAATGAAACCTGCAGAAACAAAGATGTCTCAGCCACTCCCAGTCCACCCCACCACAATCATCCCCGATATTATCCATTAAAGACACTAAACTGATTAGAGTGACCCAAAATGGTGCTTTTGATGTGGAAAACTTATTATCCACAGAATGTCTAGAAATAGAAAAAATCCAACCAACTGCAAATAATACCATTACAAGACAAAAAGTGTTCAAGATATTTCCATTAATAAAATCCAAACCATCTCCCCCCAAAATTCAACCATGAGCAAAAAGATACTATAACACAACACTACAGATTGAAGTGAATATTTTCAAATGAAATATAAATACATCTATTCAAAATCTAAGAATAGAAATGGACAAGAGACAGGAAGAAATATAATGAGAGTTCATTTTACTAAAAAATGAAAAAGAAAAGACAAAATCATCTCAGAAACTACAAGATGCCCAAGGGAGAATAGATTAAAATGGAAATTAACTGCATCACAGAAGTGATAAATGAGTAAATGCATTGGTGGTGTTGAGAGTCAGGGTTCTAACTGTAAAGCAAAGAAATACAAGAGTGGAATAGGAAAAGCAAGGAAGAAGCTATGGGGTTGGATGTCATGAAAACTTTTTAGTTTTTTTTTAAATTCTAAAAGCAATTACATTCCAGTTAGTGTAAGCACACGTGGCACCCCAGTGTTGGTTTCTCGATGTCATCCCCAACTAAAAGGAACCAAGGCTCCTTGGAGAAATGACTGCTTCCAGGCTGGGGCAGGGAAGGTAAAGATGAATCTGGAATACTGTGTTGCACCAGCAAAAAAGGAGGTGTTAACAAAAAAATGATAGAAATATGTCAAAATATCACAGGAGCAAACTTGAAAAGGATCCTACTGGCCATTTCTGGGGCAAGTTGAGCATCAAAACAAATGGATCACAATCCACTTAAAAAAAATAGGAACCTATGAGTAATGGATGAAAAAGAAAAGGAGGAGAAGCAAAAGCCCTCCTTAAAGTAGACTACAGACTAATAAATGTGGAAGAGTGGGGTGCACTCTGGATTTAAGCCTCTACTCACAGCCTTTGTCCAGCCACCCTTGTCAAGTCACAACCTGCACACCTATGTGCTGTGGCCCTGGGGAGCAGAAAGAGCACCTTATTGACATCAGTGTATGAAAGACAGACAGACTTCTCAAAAGAAGTCCTTACAGTCGGAGGAACCAAGAAAAATAAATAAATATAGATGTCAGAAAAAAGAGAAGTGGAATAACCAGAGATAAGAGCATATGAGGTGATGATAAGACCTCCTCAGGAACACTGAGTCTCAGACCTGCTGACAGAAGAGGAGAGAGCTGATAGCAAAGACACGGAAGACTGCTCTGCAATTCAGAAGCCCTTGAAGCTACAGAGCAAGAGTGAGAATCACGTAGCATGAGCTTTAGAACGTCCCCTCTTGAACCATCAATCATCAGTCACAGAGCTCCTGTGTGCGTCCTCAGAATCCTTCTCAGCACAACAACCCACTGATTTTTCATCCAAGGCAAAGGGTATCTTCTCTCTGTGTGAGAGAGTTTTATGAAGTTTTGGGTACAAAGTGGAAGAAAAGAGGGAAGGGAGCCTCTAATGCTGGGTCTCAACTCAGGACCCCTGTTGGTGCCAGAAGTAAATCAGGCAATTTCATACTAAGAGCATAGCACATTTGAGAGAGTTTGCAGCCCAACCAACCACTAAAATTTTCACAATTTAGCAATCTCGTGCTTAAAAGGTTAATTCTTTCCCAGCTATAAAGTATTCTTTCTCTAAGCAGTCCAGAAAGTCTGAATTTAACTATGGATTGCCAGAAAAAGCATGCCTAATTTTTACTGAATCTACCTGTAGCATGGGAAATTTTTATAGTCACCTAAACCAAATGCCAATCAAAAGCCAGGGTTGAATTTTACACCTCCATTTAAGAAATCAGCGGTTTAGACCCGAAGGCTCCAAGGGACTTCAGATTCTCCCAGTTTTCCCATGTTCCCTAAAGTCGTGGAGGCTGGGCCTATTAGCTACAAGCCCCAGTATCTTAGGGAAATAGAATCAGAAAGAGTTTAAAAATTTTCCTAATCAGGCTAGATTGTAGCTGCATTTCAGGCCCAGTTTTCGGAGCCTCAAAGCCCAGAGGTTAATTGCACAGCTTCTCTAAGATTACAGAACCTCCTACCAAAAGGCCAATTCAGTGACTTAATATGAAAATTGTCACCAGGCCCCATACATTAGAGCAAAATTTTTCTGTAAAGGGATAGATAGGAGACATTTTCAGCTTTGCAAGTCATAGAGTCTCTGTCACAGCTCCTCTACTCTGCTCTTGTAGAGCAACGCAAGCCGCCATAAGCGGTATGTAAGTAAATGGGCAATGCCGTGCTCCAGGAAAACCTCGTTTTCAACAGGTGTTGGGCTGGACTTAGCCCAAGGCCACCGTCTGCTGAGCCCTTGTGACAGTTTGCTGAGTGCGGAGTCTAGATGAATTGCAAAGCAGTTTTTCAGATGCAAATTGCTAATTTCTCCCTGCACCCCTGCTGTAAGGCCTTTCCTTCTGGTGGTTCCTAACATACCTTGCTTCTAACATTCAGGGAGAGGTTTGTGTGCTCCTGGATCTCTCACTGCCTCCCGATTTCCCGGTTGTGAAATGTCATAGGGACCTCTTGGCAGCAACCTCTCGGCACATGCAGAGCCTGGAGTCTCCACTGGAAAGGCTCCTACTGCACCATTAAAATGTCATCACTTTTTTGTACCCTGAGCTTGAGTTTGCTGGAAAAGTTCATATTTGCCCTTGCATTCCTCACCCTGCATATGACGGCTCCGGGCCTTTAGCGTGGGCCATACTTAAATTGTCAAGAGATGTCAACAAGTTGCAAGGGACAACCTCACACTGGCAGCAATTACTAGAGGGCAATGATCAAGGGGGTCTTTTGTTAGCATCGTGGGATCACCATTGACTCAGGAAGTAAGTGTCCTGGTGGTTTAGGCAAAAGCTGAAATGGACAAGCAGTTTCACTCTGGCTGCTCACAAGCCTCAAACCTACACTTAGTACATTAATTATTCCTGCCCACAGGACTGGGGGTGTTGCCGTCTACTGTGGGCAGTCTCCGGAGAAGAGGGAGTGGCTAGGCTCACAGAGGTTCTATTCACAGCAGCGGGAGAGGCATTCTTCTTGCTTACCAGGAAAGGGTGATTTTGCCTTATTCTACTGATTCTTTCTATAAACAGGCCACTGACAGCCATTTGGAAATGGAGGACTTTGAATCCATGGTCATGTTTTCCAAGTCCAGAGATTACATTTATCTGGCACAATGACCTGACAAATTACTCTAAAGTGAAAGAGACACCCTTTATGATCCATGATGCCCATATTGACTTGCTTTTTGTCCTTGTGTTTTCTATTTGTACGCTTTCTTGCTTTAAAGTCACGAGACTCATACAAAAGGATCTAAAGGTGGAAGTTGAAAGAAAGGTTCATTCTGATCATCCTGTAACCCTAACATCCATAAAGAATATAAGTATGTAGAATCATTCTTTCAAGGAACATAAAATCAAAATTCCATTCCCATTTTATATCATCTTTTCTGGGGCTCCCCCCAGTATTTGCTTCATTAAATGCTGCCTCCCCCCAAAAGCCTTGCCCCATCCAAAAGCTAGAACACACTCCCTTGCCTCCGACCTTCACCAGGAATTCTCCCACACCTGTCCACTACACCACACCCAGGCTTGCACAGGCCTTATCCCCCCATCTCAGCTACAGCCTTGAGAGCAGGACCCAGGCCCCACCCATCGTCGCCATCCCCACAGTGCCCAGAGCAGCGCCGCAGTGAGGAAGGGACTGGAGAAAGCCATCTTGAATGAACCAAGCAGTTCCTGCCTCTGTCTCAGGGACTCAAGGGACCGGCATAAGCACAAATGTTTGGCATTGTAAGTCACAATGTGACTGCGTGGGACTTCCCTTCCAATTAAGATTAGGAGAACACAAAAGACCTTGCTTTCATGATAATAAGGAAAATCCAGACAAAATCAACATCAGACATTTCTGTGAGGTTAATGAAGAGCTGTGGAAACAAGGAAGGCTTGATGAACTGAATTCCAGAGGGAAACAGTGTTACCGCAAAGAGGAAAACAGAATGGCATTTGCAAAATGACCGTGAATTAGCATCTTGCTTGTACACAACAGGATCCTGCATTCAAAGCAACACTGGGGGCAAAAGTCAGCTAGAAGATCCCGCCAGGAAGCCAAAGTGAATTGGCTAAACAGGGGTCCCTCTGCTCTCCTCCTTGGGAGCCAAACAGAGACCCCTCTGCACACTGGGTCAGTTTCTCACCCCCTAGACTATTTTTCTCATAGGAAAATTCCCGCCAAATTCCATAGATGGAAAGCGGGAGTGCCGCCTTGAGATGAGAACAGATAATGATGAATGAGGGCCAACTTCCAGGGAGGATTTCATTGAGGACGTTTGCTTCTGAGCACTGACACTCTCCCCCCAGATCACTGAGGAGTGAGTGTATTCCGTAGGGGCCCCAAGAAATGGAAAGAACATCCAGACACAGGATGTTTCCCATTTAGAAATTGGCTTTGTAGAGAGCTAATTATGTCCTAAGGTAAATTTTTAACATAAGGACAGCCATTCTGTATGTGAAATTACACCATTTAGCTTTAAAATCATAGCTTTCCTCAAGCAATTAATTTAATTTTTAGATGAAGGGCTTGACTGTTTTTACTGCATGTAATTTAGTATTCTGTAACTTTCACAGCTATTGGTCTTTATTTCTTATGTGAAAAATCATGGAGATCATCAGGGGTGTCGTTTTAACCCATCAGCCATATCTGCAGGGGCTGCAGATTCATGACAAGAGGGAGACACTTCCTCCCCACAGAGTTTGTGGCAAAAAGATTCTTGGGACCACAGGACTGTAGGAAGTCCCCTTCATGATGTTTTACTTGGCACATGGGTTTGGCATAACCTGAATTGAAAGTATTTCTGACTTAGTACATTTATTTTTTAAATGTGCCCTCATCTGGCTCTGTTTGCAAACCTGTAAAGTGGAAACGACAGCATTTCCTTAAGTCACAAGAAAAGCTGCAGTTTATAGTTGAAATTTTTATTTTATAATTATGAAATGAAACTATATGATAAAAGGTACTATTGTTATAATAATAGCCAAGACACCAAAAGAATGGCAAGACATGGGGAAAACAGGATTTGCTTATGTACCAAAGAGATAACCATGCCATGTGGACTTTATTCAGAAAAAAAAAAGTGGGAGAGTAAGGGAAAAAATTCTTTTAATTAATAGAAGATGGAAGAAAAACAAAAGTGACAGAAAACTTTGGTTAAGTCTTCCTGCTTCCTGGGGACCATAGGAATTTCTCCAGACTGGTCAGTCTCACAAAATCACCTGTTTTCCTCTTCCATTTCTGACAGTGAGTTTGACTCTAAAAGATTTATTCTCCAGCAGCAATATCAAAGACAGCGGTTCTTGCCCTTTTTGGTCCAAAGCTCCCTCTGAAAGTCTAGTAAAAATCTACAGCTCTTATATCCAATTAAAATTCCTATAGGCATACCATAATAAAACAACAGTTACAATAATAGCATCTAATATTAGAGAACACTTTGGGGCCAGACATTGTATCAATTACTTTACATGCATTTTCTTATTTAATCTTCACACTAACCCAGTGAGGCAGGTATTATCCTCTCCCACGTACAGACAGATGACTACAAGCTTGGAGAGGCTCAGTAACTCAAGCCCCCATGCAAAAATTGACTTGGGATCGTAGGGATTCCCAGACCTTCTGATGCCCACCCATGGACCACAGAGCCTGTTCCCCAGGTTAAGAGCCAGCCCTCCACAGTCAAAACAGGTGCACACAAGGGCTCTTCAAGATGTGACAGAGAATGTCCTAAATTCAGAGCTCATTCTATAACATCAAAAAACAGCAGCATAGACATGCATATATATACAAGCATACACACATGTCTCTCCATGTATGAAGCATGAATTTTCATGTCTAGGAATTAACCATTTTTATTTTTGATGCAGCTCTCTAAAACTGATTAAAACTGTTGAACACTTTCACCTCTATCCAGCTCTGTTACTTGATAAGATCCTAACATCAGGTGTTTATACACCCCTCACACACTCATCAAACTGCATTCCAGCAGCCATGAGCTTCTGCATTGATCCTGGGAGGTGTCCGATAAAGGGCTAGCAAGCAACAGGCAAATTCACAATACCTCAACCAACAATGATAGTGAATAAAATATCACCCTGGGCCTTGAAACTCCTTTCAGGCCCATTACTGATGACCCTGTCCCTGAGCTGCTCTCCAAGCTGGTGTTTAATTATGGGCACACACTGACATCAGAGGTCTGGGCTTTTCAGCAGGTTCTGGGGGCGGGGGGTTAATGTTAGGTGCCATGAGGAATCCCATGAGCAGTCGCCAAGAGTCCGACAGTCTGCATCTTTCTGCAGCTGGCATGCAGGTGAGCGGCAGGGACTGGGGAGGCTCCCTGGCAGGCCCTAAGCTGCACATCTACACAAGCTTGCTTAAGTGTCCCTCAACATCTCATCGATCTTCCAAAGGAAAGTTCAGCCTGGAGTCTGTGTTATCTTCAGGCTTCCAGGGCATCTGCTCGATGGCAACGCAGCTTTAGGAAGAGGGTGCTGACTACTGGGGTGTGTTCTTCCCTCTTCTTTCTCATAGAAAAACTTTAAAGTCCAGGTGGTAAGCCACAAACCCTCTCTGATTGTTGGAAGTTGTCAGAAGTTTTCCAGTCCTCTGACAATGGGAATCAAGCTGGCTGCAGCCATATAAAGATGAGTTTTCCAGCTAATACAAAGCTGAGTTCTTGTCATACATGTGTACTGATCTCCTACCCAAATTTAGTGGCCTGACACCAAGGGAAAAAAGTGAATGTAAAGAAAACTCACCAGAGAGTTGTAGCATCATAGAGTCTCTTTAAACTACAGTGGTCTGGTGTCAGCTATTTCATCCAGCATGAAAAATAAAAATCTATGTAAAGCCAAGATACTTTTTCAAACACCATCCTGGAGTTATTTATGTCCAGCTTTCCAAACAAATCAGTTGCTGATTTGTTTATTCACTACAGAACCCGACACATACGGCGGCTGAAAGCAATCAGACGGTGTTGGGGTGAAACGAGAGTTCAAAAAATAAACTGATCCAAGAGCAAAACATACTGTAAGAAAGCTCAGGGCTGGGGCACCCCTTCCAAGTTGTGTTATTCTATGCTATTCATACCACTTTCCGTATTTATGTAAAACAATTTTTGTTTTCTTTTCCAGAAAGAATGCTGCCAATCGCCAGAGGCAGACATGTTTATCAAGCTGTGCATCTTGGAGTCTGACATAAAATGTGTGGCCTTTGGTACAGCTGAAAAACACTCTGTCAACACCACAGAGAGAGCAAGCCTGTGGCTCTGGCCTCGGCCCAGCGAGTGCAGGGGATGGACAAAAACTTGACACAAGGCCAAAAATTACAAGATGAGGGAAAGTCAAACTTGAGGTGAACAAACCCTTTCCATCGAGTCTGTTTAATATCTCGGGTAAGCATCCAAACCACAGATCGGTCACTGCTTAGGTGAAAAGACAAGTTTTCTCCCTTTTGGAAAGCTATTTTGCTTAAGCTCCTATGAATACATCAATTATATTAGCCCTGAAAGTGTCTGTCAGTGTGATGTTAAAAGGTCCACTATTTTACAGTCTGCCCACTTTAGAAACAAAATACCCTTCAAACTCTCTGCCCTTCATGGCTTGGGCCGCAGAGCTACAGAGAAAAAAAAGTATAAATTCAGCTGGACTGAGAGAGCAAAGAGCCACTGGTTTTAAGTAAACTTGTATTAATATTTGCCTGTTTAACAAAATCCTCTCGCACTTGTGAGCCTTCAGATTCTTCAAGTCAGAAAGAAAGTTCTTTTGTACAGAAGGTGTGAGGTGAAGGGGAAGGTTGTCAAAGAACCCCCCCGCCTCCAGCCCAACTGTGCTTGGAAGTTTGGGAAGCCAAGCTTGGTAAAAGCTTAGAACTGCCACAGAAATTCTCTGTCCTGAGCTTTTCCTCTAGGGGAGGTCTCTGGATTCCCGGACAAGAAGTCAACAACATCCGGACACCACACTGAATCAGTATTATGTCCAGAGAAGAAAACCATGGTTAGAGACAGCCCAAAGGCCTTTGCACATAGAAAAAAATAACAATGACAGCTCATAATGGTGCAGCTTCCATGGACTTTATTATTACCTGGTGATCATCAGTCAATTGCAGTCACCCTTGGCTAAACTTTCAGAGAGGGCACAACCTCCATGCTCATTTTCATACATCGTGTGTTCTTTCCAGAATCTCTCTACCCCTGCCTCTTCCAGCCATATCTGTCCCCAATCTCCACCACCCTCTGTTGCTTACGTTGGCCAACACGCCTGTAATGGGAGAGTCTGAATCCTTCATGCTATGTGCATAGCCAACATTCCACAAGATTTATGTCATGAAAGCCTGTGAAAATGACAAATGGTGGGAAAGAGGGCCAAAAAGGGAAGCAAAAATAAATCCAGCTATGATTTAACCAAAGGTGGCCAGTACCTGTACCCAGTGGGTCCTGTGATATCCTGGGGGACATGCATTCAACAAGAGAGAAGGAAAGCACTATATGAATATCTTTATAACATTCTTACTTTTAATTCAAAATCTCTTTGGAAAAATTTACTTTTCTCTTTAAGTCATGATCCAAATGTATCTATGTGGTATCCAGACATCACAATTGACTGGACATGGGGAGGAGTGAGTCCTTTCTAAGATATTTACATCTATTCTCTAAAAAATAAGCATAGGTGTAGAAGGGGTCGCTGTTGCCTGGGATGACCATGGTCATGGAAGGAAAGCCCCCTATATCAAGGGTGAGGATGGCCACAATGAAGGGCAACTTTTCCATAAAGTAGTCTTTTTGTCCCTGTCACCATTTAATGAGCATACCGCAAACTTCAGCCTACCAAAAGTCACCAGCTTTAGTAAACTGTGGCATTGCCCATATGATGGAATACCATCCCGACCCTAAAAATTATTCTTATGAAGAGCTTTTAACAACATACAGAGCTGCCTCTGATACAACATTAAATGAATAAATAAACAAGATGGACAAGCACATTTGCAGTATAATCACAATATGGAAACAACCTGCATATTGGAATAACAGCAGCAATACCCTAAAACAATGAATGGTAGTAAGACTAGAGATGATTTTTATTATTCTCTATACTTCACATTGTCTAGGTGTTCTTTAAAGAGTAGGGATTCATTTAAAATTAAAAATAAATATTTTAAAATAGACTAAAATCCCTAAAAGACATCACCACCTATTTCTTTCGAACACCAACTTTTCCTTCATTCATCACTTGGGGCCTAGGACTCTCCTTTTCAAAGCTAAAATGACACTGTTCAAAATGTATTTTTCATTTTTGAACCCATTTTCTTCAGTCTTTTCTCTGATACTTAGAAATTCTGCTGACCTTAACAGAAATGTGGGAGGAAATCTGCTCTTGACTTTGTCCGTGCATCTAAACTTCCTAGAGCTGAGACTCTGCGTTGTCCAATACAGCAGCCACTGGCTATATGTGGCTCCTGACCACTTGGAATGTGAACTGAAATGTGCTGTGAGTGTAAAGTACTCACTAGATATCAAAGCATAGCGGAAAAAAAGAGAAGATATAAAATATCTCATCAATAACTTTACATTGATTATGCATTGAAAGGATATTTTGTAGATACTAGGTTAAATAAAAACCAGTTTAAAAATTCTACCTGTTTCTTTCTGCCTTTTAAAAATGTGCCCTCTAGAAAATGTAAAATTGCTTACATAGCTCTCATAGTATTTCTACTGATCTGAAATGATCGAGAAAAAAAAATTCTGTAGAAGCATGATTCAGTTATCCATTCACTATCTTTTGGAAAGATACAAGATCCAAATACGCAGACTGCCTGCCAAGTGCTGTCTATGACCCCATAAAAATGGTTTCTCCTACCCCGCTCTAGGTCGTATTACACTTTCAGTGGTCAGATAACTTCAGTTATTTCCAAATGCAGCTGAACTGAGGCCAATTCAAAAGCAAGAGCACCGGCCCTTCCCTCAGACTGATGCAGCCCTTATCTAGGCATTCTCTACCCGCCAGCATCTGCCACAGGCAGCCTCTGTGACCAAGTGCTCACTCCCACACCCGTGTAACGTGTCATTCAAAGGATGCACACGTCCCCATTTGGGACAGCTCCAATATTGTCAGGTCCCAGAAGGCAGTGCCAAAGGGACTTGCTCTGTGTAGTTCTAAGCCATCCCTCAAAGGGCCCCTGTTGGGAAGAGACTGAAAACGATTACTCTTCAAAAGGGCCAGGAAAATATGAAAGGAAGGATCATATCTGCTTGAACTGTTAAACCGAACTCTGAGAAGCAGGTCCTCCAGAGAGTGACTCAGCCCTACATGATGTTTTCCAGGGAAGATGTTTTCACCGGAGGGGGTGGGGCGCACTCAGCTCTCTGGCCAAAGGCTACCTCCAAATTTAGCAGCCAGCCCACCCCACAGCCACTGTGACCCAGGGTCCCTTTTGCTCCCTGCTCAGAGCCCCATTCTCCCTCTGCAGCAGCCATTAGAATAAATGAAGGCCTGACAATCAACATGAGGGACAGGCGACAACAAGGTACTCTCTTCACCACTGCAGAGGAGCAAAGGGCTGTTGGAAAGAGCAAAGCAGGCAGCCAAGCCCGAGGGCACACAGCTCCCTGCAGCCTACAGAGCGCTCTTTCCCAATAGGCAAATCCTTGATCCCAGTTCCCTCCAGGACACAGAAGGGAAGAGCTTAACTCTGATTTTGCCACTTAGGATAGCTTTTCCCCTTTAGTTTCTACTGTTGGTTTAGAGAAAAAAGAAAGGAAGAAAGGAGAGAATGGCTCTTGAACGGAATGTCTTTTCACCTGGGCTATTGCACCAGCTTCCCTTTTCCACTCGGCCTGGGGGGAGACCCTGGAAGCCACAGATCTCAGTCACTGTGTCAGGGCTCAGGAGGCTGCACGGAGCCAGTAACACCTCATTATTCCCCCAAAGACAAACACACAACCCTTGTCCAGCAGTTTTCCTATTTTAAAATAATTTTCCATAGAATTCTCCTTAATCAACCCCAGTAGATTCAGTATCTTCATAATACCAAAGTCCCTTTCTTTACAGAATAGTAGCTTCAGTTCAAATTTTCCTCCAGGGATAGAATCCACAATCCTCACTCTGGGTGTGCCATACTATTAAGCTGTCTTCATTTTTCTCTCTGAATTTTTGGCACCACTTACAAACTAAAACATTAAAGGAAATGAAACTATAAACGTGAAAAGAATAATAAGGGTCATTATTTGCTTGATTTTCACATTCTCATTAAGACAGAACTTAACAAGCAAAAACTACACTTACTTTAAAATACACCTCCAAAATCAAAATTATAAAGGGTGACATTGTAAGAACATTTAATTGCATGATT